>JAQGCM010000954.1:0-18780 GCA_034699705.1 Hymenaphorura dentifera
TTAAATCCGTTTAATCCTAACCTGTCCATCTGGATAATTATCTAAGATTTGTCCAGCAGGCTGCTGGTTGGGTAACAAGTTGGCAACCCTAATTACAATAGTTCCCGGGCGAAATCGAAAATCGGGATGGTCCTTAATATCGTAGACAGACATTTCCTCCTCCTGAAGTTCAGTAGGACGCTGCTCACCCAGGAAAGAGTACGCTTCAAACCATTTCACCAATGCCACTCGACCTAGAATTTGAAAACCAACCAAGATGTAAATTATTGCAGACAAAGTATCCGACCATTTGATGATACGAATGTGAATTAAAATTTTTTACCAGCATGGTCCATGTTTTGAATGACGCCATAGACTCGAAAATCCGTTGACTCGGCCTTAATGACAAAGTCGCCTGGGAAAAACTCGTGGTCGTCCAAATGATGGATTGGATACAGTTCCACACTGAGCATATTTTCCTCAATTGTTCCATCCTGCCAAACCACATCCACGCTCGAAGTGGTATGAACGGTTTCGACCACAACCTGAGTGTCAGGAATAAGGTGCAACTTTGGCTGTTGCCTGGACTTCTTAAGTTTTTTCTTCCGAAGAGCCCTAGTTGAAACTCTTGGAAGGGACTTTTTGTGGCCGTGTTGAGACTAAGATGGGAATTCATAGCTTAGATCAACAAAATCATTCTAATAAAGTTTCAAACATATACTCACGAGTTGGCTGGCAGAATTTGACTTCACGTCTTCTATTTTTGTATCTCCGTCGACGACAGGGATTGCTGAGCTCAAGACGGACTCCACACCTTTCACATCTCCACCCGAAGCTTTCGTCTCAGATTTTTTAGTTTGTAGAAATGGCCCATGGATTCCAGCAGACATCAACTTTTTCCAATCGCTCCTGTCCATGACCGTATCTTTTGGTGTTGGATTGTAGTAGCTCACGTCGCCCAACTGGACTGTGCACGAATCAAAAAGATTGAGGCATGCAACGCGATCCAAATCTTCGCCAGTGATCAAGTTAGGCGGTGGGTGTTTTTCCCAGGTACGGAGCTCCGCGGGTTTATCATCCGCCTTATCTTTTTGTAAGGGACTGTCTGGAGTCTGCCACTGCCACTGAACACTCATGGCTTCAGCTAAACACAATTAATATTGTTTCGAATTCAATGGCATGAAAAATACTTGAAGGAGATGTGTTTGCTATCACTTCCTTCCACTACGGATTTACCTTGGACGTTTGTCACAATTGCAGACACCATTTTTCGATCTTTGGCACGTTTCAGATCCTCCGAACAAAATGACCAATCTGCGTCTTTCAGGTATCTCATCTGTCCAATTATAAGCGTCATTTTAGCTTAACACTTTCTGTTTTGATTTGTCTCAGTTTTATTTACCTGCCCACGAAGTTTTTGGCCCGGGTAAAAAATGTCACCGTTCCCAAATCCATCTGCGCTCTGCCTGGTATCTTCGAAATGTTCACCAATCCCAAAACTGTCCACAACACAAGCGGAGTTGTCAGAAAAGCGAAGGCTGATCTTGTACCTCATATCTAGAAAGAAAGAAAGTTATCCAAAAAAAAGCATCACAAATTTAGCAAAATAATTCAGAAAAGAATCTCCAAATAGAAATAATTTAGCTTTCACCAAGTCGTCGAGCTAACCTCTGACAAGTCCGATCCAAGAGTCCAAATGGACGGCCACATCTGATTGCATTTTCTATAAAACATTTGCATGGATTTAAAATTAGCCAATCATAAAATAGGATAAAATTAGCAAAATCAAACTGAAGGAGTACCCTAACTGACCTGGACTGATCGAAGATTTGAAGCCAACACGTTAGTAATGATTTTCTTTGTCCCATGAATCTAATTTACAAAATAATGACAAATATTACGGTTCAGTGACGTCCTGACATCAGGCTGTAAACCATTAATGCAAGTAGAACTAGTCCGTACCTGGACTGCTGCAGAAACCCGAATATTACGACAATACCCACGTTGCGTATCTTTTCCAGCAATTAGTCTGCGCACCACGTCCCCCGGCATGAGAGAACGATCACTCAGTTTCACCTGGAATATGAACAAAAAAAATCTACAAATGAAACGATCCAATCTACACAAAGAACATAAGCATGCATGTCTGCCAGACGAACCTTTGACTCCAGAATAACTTCTTCCTTGCCGCGAGGGTGCCAAGTGACCCCGACGTGACCCTGAGGAACTCTCCCCGACTCACTATCATCATCATCGCTCGAGTCATACATTTCCCAATTTTCTGTGACCATTCCAAACTCAATAATATCTCCAGACTTTCCCACATGAAATACTTCATCTTCATAGAAATACAGAGCTCCGACAGCATGGGCTCCTCCACTTCCGGCTCCGGCACCAACTTCCTTGGCATTCGCCTTGGCCATCTCTTCAACTTGACAACTCACTGACTGACTGCTAACTCCAAAATTTTCCCTGCACAAGATTCTGTCTGTCTTCTGTACACCCAACTAAATTTAAAATTTAAAGCCAACAATGAGTGAGACTTTTGCAAATGAGATACAAAATGAACAAAACACGACCAGCCCAGGCCCAGGCTGTGCTGTGCCGTGCTGCTGCAGACTGACTGACGAAATTTGCAAATTAGGCTACTGCAATCTGCAAATTCTGCAATGGCTTTGGAATCGGAATTGAGGGCAAAAGTGTCCACCCTTCAAATGTAAGTTTAAAATTTGGCGCATCACGAACCTGTCCTGTCCTGTGCTGTCGGCTCACTCTGGCTCTGACAATTTTAGTTTCACAGCAAAATTTTGTTATAAAAACTGCTCAAAAAGTGCAAATTTTTGCAATTTTGATTTTTAAATGGGATTTGAGATTGAATGATTTGAATTTGTAAGGGAAATCCGAATTTCCAATATTTATGAGACCGTGCGTTTTGAATTTATTCGATTCAGAAATATTTATCAACTTAAAATTTTATGGATTCTTGTCAATTAATTGCCTAGTAGCAAAAATTTTTGCCAACAAAATTTTGTGGATTTGTTTGCGTTACTGTAGTTACCAAATAGTCGATAGGATATTCGATTACAGCAGATTACTGCCATTGGCAGGGTAGTTGTGCAATCGATTGCATTGCAAAGTATTAAATTTTAGATTAAATTTTGGAATTGACTACCCGAATACAAATTAATGCAACTAATCAAAGCAGCGTTTTAGCAGACTACACGACGCACACGAGTCTCCAAGACTTTGACAAATATTTTAATCATTAGCAGCACATATTACTACTAAACTTACTCTCAAATAGCAACGGAGGAATAAACTTCAGACTCCCTTATTTGTACATTTTGTATAAATTGTGAAAAATAGTAGCTCAACTCTCAAGTACAAAACATAATTGAAAAAATAGTTCAATAGGAAGGGAAATAACAAAATTTGTGTGACTGTAATTTGTATCTAAATTATACTAGTCTACGTGTTGTCAGACTCTCGGGTTTCAAATACTTTAAAGATTTAGAAGCTCTTGGGGCTCAGAATTATTAAACGGTGTGTCCATTAGTTCAACAGCTATGCCAATTTCTTGAAGCTGAGCAGTTGAGAATTCTAGAAGTGAATTCTTTCCCCCAATTTCGCTGTTGGCTGTGAATATGTCGTCAAATTGTTCGGAGGACATCAATGCTGAGATCATGAAACTGTTGTCTTTGTCACTGAAGCCATTTTCATTCACTAATTCATGGTTTACATCCATTCCAGACTCTAAATTGGGTTCGGGAATGGTTTGCGGTGCTGGTGGTGGTGGTGGTTCTTCCACTTTTTTACGTTTTCTGCAGCTAAGTTTTGCATTAAATCTTGCTCTTAGCAGGTCTTGCGGAAGTTGAGGAAGTTCATTTGCAAACTGTAATAGAAATATCAACAATTAGACATATTGGCCTCCTCCTTGTACGCAGCGCAGGTAAAATTTTCAGTGCATTAGAATTTACATTGTCGGCATCCGATTCAGGCATTTTTATTCCGGCGATCAGCGACAAGCCAGTACGAGTTTGATAGGACGGGTTATCTAGGTGAGTTTGCGAAACATGAGTCTGGAAGTGACAGAACGCGTTCGTCCTAAACATTTGTTCGAAAGAAACTCCAATCGTGAGGCACAGACGACAGTTGTACACGGTCTTCTCAGGGTGAAAGCCTCTATTCAGAACGTGGCACCTCAAATTTTCCTAGCAAGGGAAAATACAAAATTTAGAACAAATTCCGGAGGAATCGTAATTCTGGTAGTGTCAACTGCAAATCAAATTGCTCACAATATTTTTGGTTGCGTAAGAACAATGTGGACAGTGGAAAGGTTTCTTCCCGGAATGTTGGAGTTCATGACGTTTCAAACTACTGAATAACTTGGTTTTAAATGGACAAACTTTACATTCAAAAGTTTGGGTTTGTTCTGATTGCTCATGTCGAAGAAAGTTGTGGCGCTTCAAGTGTCGTTTACTTTTAGCAACGTAAGTACATTTGTCACAGGCAAAGTCTCCTTCCTCTGAATGCTTGATGCAGTGAGTGTTGATTTCGGATTGACTTCTGCCAAGAAAAGAGCACCCTGGGAATTCACACGGAACGATTTTCCCAGTGTGCAGCTTTTGGTGGTAGTTTAGTGAGTATCTGAAACAAAATAATTTTTTCAATAACGTAAAAATTAGAAGATATCTTTGAAATAGAGTTTGAATTAAATTTGTCAATCGGACTTCTTACTTGTTGTAAAAGGCAGCTCCACATTCCTCACAAATAAATGACTTTTCTCGATCCTTACTATGAATAGCCATGTGGCGCACAAAATGAGAGTTCTTCTTCGCAGTGTATTCGCAAAATTCACATTTGAACCCGTCTGGATTTGGATGTGAATGAGCACAGTGGCGATTTAGAGAATTTTCAGAAGCAAAACGTTTTGGACAATTCTGGCAACGAAATGGGCCATCAACATGCGATTTTCTTTTCTTGGAACTATTAGCATTCGTTTCAACTCCATTAGTACCTAATTCAGCAGTTGCCTCGGCTGTATCCGCTGCAAATAAAAAGTTGAGGTACTTAGCTGCGAGACCTGTTGTGAGCAAAAAAAAATTCTTAGACTGAATTTACAAACATGACCAAATTATTCATACTCTTCTAAGTGTGGTCTTACTTTTTGATCTTCTCTTTGGTTTTTTACCCTGCTTTTCATCCTGGATAGGTTTTGCGGACTGAGTTTGACTCTCATTGTTCATTCTGGGGTGACTTTGAAGGCTTGGATGTTTTCGAATTTTGTGTGAAAGTAGTTCACGAGACAGTAGGAATTTTCTTTCGCACAGTGGACAGGGTCGTATAAAAACTTCTTTAATTATTATTGGAATTGATTTGGTTATAGTTGCTTCCATTTTCAAATGTCCTGCACTGCTCAAGTGCTCCATCATTGCTTTGCAATTTTCAGCTAGTACTTCTCGACAAGCAGAACAGCTCCAACCTTTGACTACAGTTTTCTTGGACACTGTTTTAGTTTTGGTTTTGGCATTTGAACTGCTGGCCAAATGTACAGTTTCAAAATGTGTCAACAGTTGGCTACGCTGTGTGAAGAAGTATTTACAAGGTGCGCACTGAAAGGGTGACTGGACCACAATTTCATGGATATTGTCTAGAATTAAGCCTCTCTCTGGGTTGACGCTTCGATCATTGGAAGTCGTTCTCTGAAAAAGATGAAAATGGTAAATATTTAAGTCGGAATTCTTAAAGGACAAAAGCCTTCTGGCTTTCTCGTTTTAGCTAACCTGGCAATGAAAGTGAGAAATCAAATGTTGTCCCATCCGATGTTTTTCGACATTGGAAAAACAAGTAGGACAATGAACGTGCGTTTCACTAGTGGTTCGCTCTGCGGGTTGGTTTCGACTCTGATTGTTGCTGGCATTCCTGTTCTTGTCCGGAGTGTGGGCATTGGTCTTAGTCTCATTTGCAATGCGACAGCTCCGCTTACTTCGAACTTGTTCAAAAAAGTCTGGGTCTAGGTTGGAATTGGTGTAAGTTTGGCGAGAGACTCTCTTAAAGTGAAGTTCAGTGCTGACGTGTTTCTCGTAGTAGGCAAGTTTTGTAAAACTTCTTTCGCAAGGACCGCAGGAGAAAAGTGTTGGAGAATTTTCGCCAGCTTCCCCCGGCATCCATTTTCCTTTCGACTTGAGCATATCTTTGCCTTTACAAACCAAGGACAATCAAGTACATATACATAATGCATTAGATGTTTCATTTTCATAGTACGTGAGCTCAACGGCTCAAGCCCCTTCAATTTTAGCAGGCAATTTACAATTAGCAAATCCTTTCTGCTGTCAGCCATTTCCAAATCCAAAAAAAATGCATGACAATTTAATTTATTTCCTGCACTTGAATTTTTTTTATTGTTTTTATGCACTCTAATTGTCACTCGTTCGTTAACGTTTGACATTGCAAAATGGCGATAGCAAGGAATCATGCGCTGATGGCTCACGATAAACCGGTCGCGGTATACCGACAATACCGGTCACGCACGGTATTCCTAAAAATTTGCATGAAAATACGGAATGCCCAAATGCCCTACGAAAAGTGTACCTTTGGCGTTGTATTTGTGAAAAACAAACTGGACAAATACTGGAAAGTCGATGCTACGCTTTGGACCAGCTCGTATTTACTTACAAATGACTCATAATAATTCTTTGAATTCTACAAAATAGTACTAAATTGTCACCTTCAGATCGCTGAACTACTGGTCAAATCAACCTTAAAATTGTTGCAATTTTTCAAATTTCAATCTCGGCAATCAAATCACTTCCGACATCATCACTTGCTCTCTGCAGTCCATCCCAATCCGAACACAAGCAAGTCATGGAAGGAATTCTGGTTGACAAAATTAAAGTCAAAATGTTCATAGCGTGCGTTGAAGTTCAATATTGCAAATCGTACGCTTAAACTGAACTGACAAGACTGAAAAAACACTGAAAAATTCTACTACGACTTTTTCGCAACTGCACCAAAATGCAAAAGTGCAAATACCGAGAAACGTCAAATCGTTTTGAACCAAAAATTGCATAAGAAAACGAGTCGTACTTGGCGCTGAGGATAATTTTTTTTATGTTGAGCATTGAGCATTGGCATTGGCCGTCTCTGTCAATCTCTACATTGTATTGCGTCAACATTGTGCCCACCAAAATTTGACTCAAATAAGGAAACAATCAAGAGACACAACAAAAGCGAGCAAAAGTTGCCCAATATTACAAAATAATTTTGTATTGTTACAAAACTATTACTATTATTTCGCAATATTGCGAAATGTTGCTCCGAAATGTGTAAACATTAATCAGTTAGACATGAGTTCTTCACCGAGACTCTCACGTCTTCGGACAAGAAGTGGGTCCTCCAAAAGCGTTAGCGTCGGAGCCGCCACGACCGCAACGACCCCCACCGCCCCCGCCGGTAGCAACAATGGCACTCCCATCGGCAACAATACCAGCAGTGGACATCCAAATGTAAGTTCACCCATTAAAGAATTACCAAAAGGTCTGAACAGAGCCAAAACCCAAGTCCAAGAGCCCAAGGTAAAGGTCAAGGAGGATGTCGACGTTGAAGACGAGGACCACGGTCAAGATGCGGTCAAAGTATTGTTGGACTCAAAAGCTCACCATCATCATCATGTCAAGAATGTTCGTGCCAAGGACGAAATTGGCGTGGACGCCAGACCAACTCAAATTGGAAAGCTTCAACGTCTGCAACGAATGAAGGAGGCTGCGAGCGTGACCGTTTCGGCGGCTGCCGGAGTTGAGGTTGGGCCCAAGTCGTCGTCATCGTCGTCACCTGCAGTTGGGATTAGCATTGAAAAATTTCCAGCAAAAATCAGTGGACCTTCAAAACCTCATTTACCTGTCCTTTCACCTTGTCCTACGGCCCTCTTTGCTGCCTCTAGTAGCTCCGGCTGGTCAACAATGCCGAAGGAAAGCAGTGCTGCGAAGGATTTTAGTCTTCAAGAAGACACAGAAAGTGATGGTCATTCAGGATCAACTGAACCTAAGGTTATCAAGAAAGGAGATCAAGTCATCACAACTTATGTGGATGAAGAGACTGGACGAATTGCTGTGTATGAGGTCGGCGTTCGACTGGAAGTTAATAATTTCTCGGATCGGGTTTGGTATCCCGCAAAAATTGTACAGGTTTGTTTCCATCTAATAAATCAAAATGTAGTTTAGTCAGTTGACAAGATTTGAGCCAATCTAAGTTGAAATTTGTTGTTCTTTGTATTTTCTAGGTGGACACTGCCGACAATGAAATATTGGTCCACTATGAAAATTGGCATTCAAGATTTGATGAGTGGATCAAGATGGACAGTAACCGTTTGAGGCCAAGTCCGAATACAAATGTTGTCAAGTAGGTTTTGCGCTTTGAAGTTACATTTTAGCTTTTCCATTGAATTAAATGGTCGCTTAATTTTATTTCATTGCGACTCTGTTCAAATTTTTAGAACCGAGTTTGAAGTAGGAGAGAAAGTAGAAGCTCTTTGGAGCGTGGATGGACAGCGCTACCCTGGTATAATTCAGACGATACTACCAAACGGTGAGAAAGCCCTGACTTTGGCTGAAATATTTTCAGATTTGATGGAGTCCAGTCAGAATATGTTTTGATTAACTCAATTATTTAAAGTTGGTACCACGTTCTGATGAACTCAAGTTCCCAAGCCTGTTGAATTATTTGACGAAATAGTAGTATTTTGTATTTGGAATTTTTGTTTCAATTTTTCGTTTCTGTAAATTCTGTAGACTACTACCAGGTGCTCTTTGACGACGGAATAAAGCTGAAAAAGAAGTACAACCAAATTTTCAAATTAAAAAAAGTTGGACGAGGACGATCCTCTAACTCCAATTCTTCCAACACATCAGGAAAGTCTAAATTTATTCCACCGCCCCCGACCCTTGTTCCTGCTCCTAGTTTCCGGGCAACGGATGCGCCACAAGAACTTGTAAAATCTCCAAAACGAAGATCCAAAAACTTCCTAAAGCCAACAAATTCATCACTACTACCACTCGATAGAATTTCTAGCCCAGAACTTTTGAGTGTTCAGGCTGAAACAGTTATGACTTCTATTTCTCCAGAACCCGGCGCTAAGGTTGATAGGGCAGCTGACGAAGAAGTCGAAGGTAGCACTGAAGCAGGTCGGCAAAAACAGGGAAAATCGCCTGTTGTCCATCATTCAATATTTGATGCTCCTCCAACAGAAGGGAAAAGGAAACGTGCTACTCATAATTACTCAATGTTTCTTAAAATTCGACATCCAAGACCTAAGCTTCCTGAAGGGTCAGAACCAGCAAGACCACGCAGAAATAGGGGGCGTGCTCGCGCTGCACCTGCTGAAGCTGCTGAATTGGAAGCTGGTCAGGTCTCCGATTCACTTGGTGAACCAGTGGTGAATCTTCTGAGTGATGAAGTTGAAAACAATTCTAGAAAAGTTGCTGCGAAAGAAACTTCAGGTGAACTGATCACACAGCCATGGCCGGAAGGCGATGAATCTGGGGAGGTCGCTCCAGCAAAAGTTTCTACAGACGTAATGATCTTCTCATTTTGATACTATTATTGGAATTATATTTCACAATGCATCATTGATTTGTTTTTTGATTTTTAGATTTCACAGTCAGAAGCAGTTAAAGATTCCACTGAAAGCCGTCCTTCAAAAAGAAAGAGAACTGTGCATAATTACATGGATCTTCTAAATCCAAAATTCGAAGTTC
The DNA here is from genome assembly GCA_034699705.1 of Hymenaphorura dentifera. Lineage (NCBI taxonomy): Eukaryota > Metazoa > Arthropoda > Collembola > Poduromorpha > Onychiuridae > Hymenaphorura > Hymenaphorura dentifera. The sequence continues at coordinate 9,732 of JAQGCM010000954.1, forward strand.
CAGTTGGTGCTGTGCACACAACTCGGTCTAGAAGACAGACAAAGAGTAAAAATGACAGTATGTCAGAAGACCTGGAATTAGCACTGGCTAAGAGTGCAGTCACTGAGTTCTCAAGCACAGCTAAAATGAATGACCCCGAAGACGCACGCGAAGGAACACGTGATCTTAATTTTGGGCAAGATGTATTGGAAAGGGATGAAATTAAACTGAAGGAAGGGGTGGAAAATGGGAGCAAGAGAGCAGGTATTCCAAAACCAGAAAATGAACGCTCTACTTCTCGTAGGAAATCGGAAAGCTTGGGAAATGAATCTCGTTTGTCATCCCGAAGAACGCAAAGGATGGGCTCAAGCAGGAGCATTGAAAATGACGGGAAATCGTTGTCAATGCCACATTCAGGAGTTGAAACCACAAAATCCATCGTAGTTGGCAAAAAATCTCTGGGATTTAAATCAATCGAATCATCAGATCTGGAGCACTGTGTCCCAAGTTTTGCAAAGTCAGAATCCACTCCGAGGAGAAGAACCTCGGGAAGGCATAGGTCCAGCGACGATCCCTTTGATAAGGATTTAGGCAGTCAATTCGACCAGAAATTTAGTAGCGAAGGGATAGCTCGGCCGAAAGTTAACGAGGCATCCACGAGCAAGTCGTCCAGGCGTTTTCTTAGGGCGGGGGACCAAGGCAGTCAAGGAGCGCACAAATTTAGACGAGAGAGCTTTGAGGGTGATGATCTATCCAGGCCAAGTCGGAAATATTCAAACCCCGAGTGTCCTGACGACAGACCTGACCGACATCGTCGCCACGAAAGAAGTAGAGTCCGAGTTCGGGACAAGTCAAGCAGCGACGGTGACTGCGAATGGGAGTCTGAGTCAGGCGCGGATGATAACGTTAACCTTACACTTGAGTCCTTACTCTCAAAGCGAAAGTCGAGGCTCTCAACAAGACCTCCCTCCAGGAATCAGGAGCCAAGCTATCGAAACACGGTTAGTATTTTCATTTTCCTTCTAAGCGTACGCAGCCGCAGCGTGTTAACTCCTGATAAAAAAGATAGTGCTTTTAGAACAATTTTATTTTTTTGGTTATTGGGAAAGGATATATCACCACTGTCAGTTTTAGTTTCTCACTGCACAAGTGGAGGTCTAAGCGACTCACACTACTTCTGGTCTCAAAAGAAGGTACGTCAGTTAAGGGCTAAGGCCAGGCTATCTGGCTCAGATATACTTGTGCCGAGCATGAGAATGGATTTATGCTAATTTGCATTAAACGGATATGTAAAAATGTTCCTTGGAGAACAATTTCCATAACTAAACTCTTTACTAACGATTAAGTTTAAAGTTGTGTGCTTCAGTACCGCTATCTTTCTTTAAGTCATAGCTCCTAAGCTTTGCTGAGTTGCAAATTTTTAACGGATTCTTATTTTACGGTTCGTTCAGGACAAGTTTCCAACCAACAGAGGCGACAAGATCACTCCTCACAAGCCATCCAGCACTAGCTTGGACAGGTCTTCAACTTGGGAAACCACTCTAACTCCGACTCCGACCAGCTCGAGCTCATCTATGAAAAGAAAATATAGTAGCAACACCAGTCACAGCGGATCCTTTGCTGGCTCACATCGTAGTAAAAAACTTAAATATGAAAAGTACAGGTTTCCACCAAAACTAGAACTTGCAGTTCAACCTATTTCCGACCCTGAAGAGGATCTTCTTGACCCTGATGACTATCACCCACCAACCCAGACCCAAACTTTTTCAACTCCTGCACCAGCGCCTGCTCCAATTATTCAGATTTATAATAAAAGCTTGTCAAAGCCGAGTGAAATTCGGAAATATCAGACAGTGCTGCCAGTTCCAAGCGGAAGTTCATCACTACATTCCACATCAAAGAGACGAAGATCCACGCGGCCACCACCTTCAAGGCGATGGAGAGCCAGGAAGGCTGCAGCTGCTCTGAAGAACAAATCTTTAGAGATTGGACTACAACAACGGGAGAAGAGAATTCGAAAGCCGGGAGACATTCTGAATGGATTGAGTGCAGGGCGTTTGGCTAAAGTCAGGCAAAAACTGGCTGAGAATGGATTTGATCACAGATTGGCCGGTGAGGCTGGGTTCAAAGATGTTTGCGTTGACATTATCAGTTGCTCTTGTGGAGTGACTGGTGAGCATGGCCTAATGGTTCAGGTAGGACCGCAATTTAATTTATTTATTAGAGTTCTTGAGCTTCTAATGTATTGTTGAAAAGTCCGTGAATTGCATTTTAACTGCTTGATGTTTGATTTGTCTGCAGTGCGAATTATGCCAGTGTTGGCAGCATGGAAATTGTTTTGGGATCGAAGATGTAGAGAAAATGCCACCGTACTACATTTGCGAAGCCTGCAGACGGCCAGATCTTTTAAAGAATTCTCATAGGGATGACTGGATTCACGAATTTAATAAAACTGGAGTTTTGCCGAGGTAATATTCTTAAGCTCTGTGCTCTTATTTGCGAATTGAAATTGACCTATCTTATATTGACAACTAAATGGCTTTTAGACTCTCCTTCCACTCGAATGTGGAAACTTCTCCACGAATCGTCCAAGACACGAATGACCTGTTGGACCGACTCTACCAAGTTCGGGAATTAATTAATTCAACTCATGTCAAAATCAATATTAGTGATGTCCCTGAGCATCCAAAAATATACCAATGGCACTCACCTCATCCAACTCCTCAAGAAGAAATTCAAAATAGGAATTTTAGTAAAACATATCGTCCAGTTCTCAAGCGACTTCTCAAGACTCATTCCAAAGATCTTTCAAATTATAAAGCAAAGTTGCGTGAGAAAGTTGAGAGGGTTATTAAGGCAAGAGACGAAAAGTTGGCTAGTGAGAGAAATGGTGGCCAACTGGAGCTTAATTCGGGAGAAATTAAAAAGGAAACAATGGCCACTGATGAAAATGAAGATTCTTTGATTTCAGCAGTCATGTCGAACATTTTGGATGAAGTTGAAGCAAAATTGGATGCTGCTGACGAAAGCAAACAAATGAATAAACTTGCCAGTGTTGCGGAATCAGACACAGAACAATCATTTCCAGTTTTGAATGCTAAAAAAGAAGATATAGATCTTTCGACGGCAGTGGCTAAAGAAAAACCAATTCTAAATCTCATGGATATTTCTGCCGACATGGACTTATCAGGGCCTGAAGGAACTGCAATGGAACAAGATTTAGACGCAGCTTTGAATCTAAATCCTGATCGACTTTTGAAGAGTATTGAGGATCTTGCTCAAGTTTCTGAAGACCCAGAGGACAACGATTTATTGCTAAATATTTTCGACGATCCAGACTTCAGTGACCCAATTTGTCCTCCTGCACCATTTCAAAGACCTCCGAAAATAAAGCCGCCTGTGTAAGTCTTAAATCTATTAGAAAAGTCTTTCGATGTAGGGCAAGCTCGAAGATTTGACTGATTGAACCTATTTTAAATATTTTATTTGTGAATTGTAGGAACTCTGGCCCTGCTCTCCCGGTCAGAATAACTCCCGAGCTGTGCAGAATAAATCTGGTCCAGTCAATCGAAGACGAACAACGTTTGGTCGATGAACACTTGGATGCAATGGAGGCAAAAGTCATTGGTAAGTTATACTGAATTGGAAACGGGTTTCCGATTTTGTTTCTAAACTATGGAAGTATTCTTCTATTCTTCCTTCCTGATCACTGCATTCTTTCTAACTTTGTTAATTTGAAATTTCAGAACTCGAAAAGCTTCAAACAAAGAGAACAAAAATTCCATTGAATGAAAAGAACAGACTTCCTACATTGAACACAACGTTGAAACTTCTACTAAACAGTATTCAAGTGGTTCGTCGGACTACTACTACAATCTCTGACCACCAACCTAGCGATGCGATAAATATAACTGAATGAGTTCCAGAAATGCACATATTTATAATCTAATTTACATCATGTTCAAGGTTTAATTAAATTTCAATATCAAATCGCGTCTTGCTTCAAATAAAACAAACACGTTCGTTCATGATCCAACTGCCAACAGATTTTCTTCAAAATAAAACCTTTAAACAACTTTGTTGAAAATTTCTTTCTTCATTTATGTTTCATTTGCAAGGAACTTCCTCGTAAATGTGTCCAAGGTTGACTATGGAGAAAACTGATTAGGTTATGCCCTCTGGAAGCTTACGTTGATACCGTTGATAATTAATTCACTTGATGCATTCTGATTTAATTAAAATTTAAAAAATTTCTAGAATTTTGTGGCGTAACCTAAAGTACGCGTCAAAGTTGAAACATTGTATTTTTGTATTGCCAAGTACGGGAAAAGCCCAGCCCGACTTGCCCGACAGCTCCCCAACTAAACGAGAGACGCCGTGGCGCGCCAGTCTAAAAATACCAAATTCTGACTTTGGCTGAGACAGACGACTGAGACCACAGAGCCGCAGCCGACGAAACAAAAATTTTTACAAAATCAGTTTTCCAGAAATCAAAATCAATCACCAGCCGGACAATTTTGGCGTGAACTTATCTGCAAACTGCAATTAATCTGCTCCTCACCGATCTCTCAGGAAATATTCAGCTTGGCCTGGCCCTTTGGTCATCTCATCAATCCACTCGCTAATATATTTGATCAATTTGATAGGACGGACTAAAACATGGTGAGTGCATTGCATGCATGCATAATTGAGACTAAATAATAAAATATTAGGTTTGGATAAGGTTAAGTCATAAGTACTAAAAATCAAAACGACTGTGGGGAAACGTTTAAGACCACTTAAGACAGCCTCAACAATTTTTCAGTGCTCACAAAATCTTAGTGAAACAAAGAATTTCTAAAAAAAAAAGAAGACAGTTTCATGGTTTCTTACACCGACCGACAGTTGCTTGCTGAATGTAGTAGTGTAGTAGTATTAATTATATTGATAAAGTTTAGGCTTAACGGCTTAAGTATTTACAGTCCAGAAATAAGATCTTAGATTTGGGTACTTCGGATTGGACCAAAAAGACCATTTGGGACTTTAGTTAGTTCGGGACTCATTTACGTAACGTTTAGTTTAGCACAAGTAAACGCGTGCGTGTCATTTTGTTCATTTGTCAACAATTTCTTTTGCCAAATTATGACTCATCCACTCATCCATGACATTGTTCTTAAATCATTAACTATTTTCTGTTTTGTTTTGCTTCTAGTCACACACAATTCTTCTCATGCAGCCAGGGGCTAAGCCAGAGACAAGAACTTACAGTGATTTTGAGTCAGTGAATGAGTGTATGGAAGGGGTTTGCAAAATATACGAAGAACATCTCAAGGTAATTAAATGAATTTTCCAAATTCCTACAAATCATATGTTTTGACAGCAAAGCAGGCTTTAAAGTTTCAAGTTGCTAATATTTTAATTTTCTTGCTTCATTTTTCAGCGTCAAAACCCCCACACACCATCCATTACTTATGACATCTCACAGCTCTTTGACTTCATTGACCAACTAGCTGATTTGTCCTGTCTTGTGTAAGTCAACCATAAATTGTTTATGCTGAGTTCGCACTTTTTGCGTTGGTTGGCCAAGCCCTGGCTAAACTTAGAAACACTGACGTTTGCACTATAGCAAATTGCCAAGCCAAGGCTGCAAAGACTCGACTCAAATTTTATATTTCGTCTCAAATTGCAGATACCAGAAGAGCACCAGTACTTATGCACCGTACACCAAGGACTGGATCAAGGAGAAAATCTACATCCTTCTCAGAAGACAAGCTTCTGCCGGACAGTGAATACGCCAGGATGGAGGAGAAACAAAGTCAGCTTATCACCGACTTTTATTGAACAATGGCTAATGGCAGTGGCAGATCAGATCTAACTTAACAAATTCCAAGTCTTATAGTCTATCGTCTCGTCTGTTCTCAAATGTTTTCAGAGTTCTCATTCTCAGCCTCAGCCGTACGTTCTGTTCTCTCTTTTTTGTATTTCCGTGTGTAATAAATTTATAAGTTCTAAACGCAAAGTTTTGTACTGATTTTCAACGCATTTAATTTAATACTCCGCAACCAGAAAGGAAAATATTATTTCTACCAACAGCGGTGGTTGCGAATGTCGTGATTGTTCAATTATTCGTAAAATTTAATTTTAATAGTATTCGTACATTGTATAAATTCATTGGAAAGGGGGGGGGGGCTAGTCACACAATTTACTTCTTGGCTGGGGTCCCAGACACAGATGTGTGATGAGCCCATGTAAATAAAATTAGAAACACCCAAAGGTGTAGGCAGAGAATGTAAACGCAAAATCCGAGTCGAAGATTTGGTCTTTGCCTCAGAACGAGCCCAACTTCACAGCAAAAGGAGTCAATGACTGAGTAGGCTCTCTTTACTCGAGTCGCCATTCTGGAGTCCCACGGTGACTCACTCAAATATAAAGGCTGACTGGAAACCACTGAAAAATTAAGAAAAAACACGTTTTGAAGAGATACTCTGGAAAGTTTTCGCCAAGTTTTCGTGGGAATGTGTTTTTGGTGTCAGTCTGATATTTGCCGTTCTTATCTTACCAGATTGGGTGATATTTGCTCCACTTCCGAATGAATCAGAACTGTAGTTTAATTCTTCCAGGGTTCCCTGGAGTCGCTCACACCGAATCTGAAGAAGCTAGATTCGAAGAAGGCAGAGTTATAAAATTCGTTGTTAAACTAACAAAAAAATTCTCATAAATCTAAATGAACTTACTTGCTTGTCTGAACTCAAACTGTTGATCAAACCCTGTTTTTCTAGAAGTGACTGTGAAAGAGCTGTGATACGTGTCCTCAAATTTTCAGACTCACTCATATCACTGTATCCGCTAGTGTTTGCATTGCTTTGCATAATTTGGGGTCGTCCTCCAGCACTGGCAACCGCACCAGCGAAGTCACCCAGACTGGAACTCTTCGTCATCCCACCTCCAAGGCTAAGGACTGAATTGGAATTCTGATCGTAGAATTTCTCCATTTTTTCACGTGCTTTTCGTGCCTCAATTCTTTCCCTTTCGAGCATGAGTTGAAGGCTAGATATTTCTTGAGACAATTGCAAGTTGTCTTCTTGGACTGAATCGTATTTTTGTTTTTCTTTGGACATCAGCTTGTGGAGGTTTGAGTTGGAAGTGCGAAGGCTTTGAAGTTCTTCTTCAACTCTTTTGTTTTCTTCACGCATGGACTCAATATAGCTACGACTTTGCGTGATTTCGGCGTGAAGAAGTTCTCTCTCGTTTCTAAACAAAATTAGAATAGAAATGCTTAGGATTCCGGTTCCCCATGAGGGAATAAAGATTACAGATTTTAAGCCAACCTTAAAGCACCAATTTCAGAGAGAAACTGGACCCCAGTGGAAAGGCTATCGTCAGTCTCAACGTCATTCCTTGATTCAGTTTTAATCGACGTAATTAGATCATCCTTGTGCTTCAAAATTATTTTTGCTTTGTCTTTGTACGAGGCGAATTCTAGTTCTAATGAAGTAATTGTATCCTTCATGCTTTTATTTTGCTTCTCTGAACCTTCGATTTGAGCTGCCGCAGAGTCCAAATTTTTCTCAAATTCTTGACATTTCGTACTCAACTGCCGATTTTCCCTCTCGAGCACTTGAATTCGATTCTGACCCACTTGAAGTTCTCCAGTATGTTCCAATTTTTCTAGAGCTTGGTCCAAACGTTCAGTGAGACGGGTGATTTCAGCTTCTTTCTCAGCGATTTGTGCTGTAAAAGTTTCTTCTCTTTCTATTTGGTTTTCCTGTGTAAGATCGCGCGGATTACTTCGACTACTGGACGAGGGTCGGCTACGATTGGATTCGATGGAATTTCTCAGGGATTCGTTATCTATTTTTAGCAAGACTGAATGAATTAAGTCCTTCACTAGCATTCACACGAAACAAATTAAAATTAAGCAGGTGCTCACCTTGCAGAAGTTTCCTGTTCTTCTGCAATAGCAGACTCATTTCACGTTTTTGAGTGTCAAGTTCAGTTTTCATAAGAGAATTTACATCAATGTCTTTCTGCTCCGGAGAATTTAGAAAATCTAGCAATTCTTGGTCGCTACTTTTGACCGCAGCTTTTTGGAAATGACCATTTGTAGGTACTGTGGAGGGGTTAGGTTCGGCATTCTGCCGGGGTGTTGTTTTACGCGAAGGTTTGACTCGGTTTGGCAGTGATGATTGGGATTTTGAATGATCAAGTTTAACACTGAAATTGTCCGTCGTCTCAAAGCTTCCATGATTTTCAGCCGAGAAATCGGTAGCACCACTTCTTTCAGCAAAACTTTCAGTCGAAAATGATTCAGAGACTTGGAGCGAATTACTACCCTGGCGGCTTTTGCTAGGTTTTACACTTTCCAATGTCAACTTTGACGACAGTTTTGAGAGAGAATTTTGACTTGAGTCGGTATCAGCACTGTACGGATTTTAACAAAAAATATTCCACTTAACCCAGCACCCCACTTTACAAATGAGTTAAACATTTTAATGCAATGTGCAATGGTTTAGTTTACCTGCTCAGTGCGACTGCAGCATTCTGGTCAATTTTATTTAAGAAGTTTTCGGCTCTTCCGGCAAACTCTGATATCCAAGACATTTCTTTTGCGGAATGTAGGCCTTATAAGTAATTATTTGTGGCTGACCATCCGAATTTTGAGCAGTACCCAGCCTGCAACAACCTACGAACAAAATGACAAAATTAGCGGCTATTGACATCTAAAATTTGTGGCAGCCCTTAACAGCTAGTTAGCACACAGTCAGTTCTTATCTTTATCTCAAACACACGTTCAGCTAAGTCAGCAGTATGAAAACTGGCGAGACTACGCTGTTCAGTTGGAATCTGAAACAGCAATTCCTGCAGAGCGTGGAATCCAGTGAAAATGTGAAAATCTTAACTGCAGCTAGTTACTGAAATCTGGACGATTAATGATGTTACCTTGGCTTGGCCGCTTCACTCTCACTCACCAAATAGCTTTCACACTTAATTTTTGGTCAGTTTAAAACTATCAGTTTCAGAATTTCTGCCAACAATCAGAAATACTTTTGCTGTTGACTACAGTCAACAATCAAATTAGCCAGCACAGCAG
>JAQGCM010000955.1:0-18775 GCA_034699705.1 Hymenaphorura dentifera
GCAGGCTGGGCGGGAAATTTGAAATAGCGTTTAGGTTTAGGTTTCGGGTTTAGGTTTACGAGCTTACAATCTCTCTAATATCAACAAAAGTTGGAATCAATAATTTGCGACAATACTGAACAATAAGTCACAATTCAAGAGCTAGTTTACAACCATTGACCCTTTAAAAATGCTGATAACGAATTTGTCATGTCGAGTTTCTCTTTCACTGTGCCGACATGGTATTCATTCATGGGCTTTGCCAATCGGCGACATTTATTTTCTAAATGGTTTAAAAAAAAATTCTTGTAGCATCTCGGTTGTCGTTACAGTTCCAAGCTCCTAGCTATGATTAACTATAACTGCATTCTTGCAAATTCTATCTCATAAATTTTTACCAATGTTTCCTAGCATTGAAGATTCACGTAAGTCGACCGACTGCTGATGCCCTGCGTGCAGCAGGGGGTTTCCATTTAACACCAAGAGGGGAGGTAAGTAACTGATTTGACTGTGTACTTTATAATCTTAAAAGTGACAATTACTACACTATTTCATTTAGTCAAACAGCTAATTTTAAGACCCACTTAAGAGAATCTGTCCTTCTAGAAGTCATTATTGGGGCTCAAACGTACGTCAGACGTCAGTCAGGTTTAGTTAGATGAATTCATTTTGAAACAGCAAACAGTTAAGGCTAACGTAGAGGCTAACCATGCATCTCACAGTTAGGTTTATAAGTGAATCTTAGAGTTCAAGTCAAGCTTTCACTTTAGCCCTGTAATCCTGCTGGAATTGCGCTGTGCAATCTTGTGCCCGATCCTTGGAAATAGTGACAACATAATCACTTAATACCCTCGAATACTCCTAGCTTATCGTTAGTTCAAAATCATCAATTCTGCGCAAAAATTTTGAGTTCTGAGTCGTACAATGTGCACAGAGTGTGCACACTTAAGCCAAATGCCACCAATGATCTCTCAACAAAAATTTAGCTGATTTTTGCTACAAATTGAAACAGTGGTTTCAATGCCAAAGCCAAGAAACTCAAAGAGTTTCATTCTGACGTTTGAGTTGATATTTGATGGTGTTGGGCAGGTTGTGTTGAAGGGAAAAGGAGCCGCTACAACATTTTGGCTGGAAGGTTGTGATGATGAATTCCAATGGAAACGAGTTCGACAAATTCACACGTCTGGATCGAAGGATTCGGTGGGAACGAGAGTGAGTGCAAATGTCTTGTCGCATTCCATAAGTCCTGCACTGGGAAACCCACTCATGGGCATGGCTTCCCCGCAGACCTCATCAGCCCATCAACATTTCTTCCCGTCAAACAATGTGACTACAATTTATGTAACTCCAGCAGAATAGCACTTTTTGTATCTTTGCTGTGATATTTGATGTGATTTTTTTTTTTTGACAAAAAAAGTCCAGACTACATATTCTACGGTATTGTACCGGAGCAAAGGCTGTACTTATTGCAAGAGAAAGTCTGAAAATACATATTATTTTCAGTTCTCTATTGAGAGAGAAATGCACTGGATAGAGCGGAAGACGTTTTCTTATGTTGCGTCATTCTTCAAAAGCACTTTGCTTGTGGCACGGAAATACATCTGTATGTAATTTATGAAAACGCAGTGGCGAGCGGAAATCTTCTCTGTGTGAATTCAACTAGCTCTTGTATAATGACAAAAAATATTTTGCTAGGCCAGAAACATTCCATCTTGAATATTTTGCAGTGCTTTAGCCACACTCCGGAGACAACATATACTCTTTGAACATAGTAGTAGAAAGCAAATGTACGTTTCGTTTTTTTTTACAGCATGTCTAGTCAAAAGTCAGCGATCTCAACCAAAATGTTATTTTGTCAGATTATGTACAGTACAATTCAGACGAATAGGAGCAGCAAAACTATTTGCAACTGTTTTCAATTTTGGCAAGGAAATAAATAAAATATGAAAGATTATAAATATTCAAAACCGTGAAATTAGTTTTTGCACACACGTCTTATGCCGTGAATTGCGATTTTGCAATGCAATGGTGTAAATTCTGAATCTCTCTTGTATGTAATGCATTAAATACCCTGGTAGTGAGCAGTGATTTTAGCCATTTAAGCTTAGCTTGTATGATCTGTATGTGATATGACGAGCTAAAATTCTCCACCCTCGACTTGAGTAAAACTCAATCCAACATTTATTAATTTAATATAATAAAATAATTCGCAGGGCAGAAATGAACTAAATTTGTATTGAATGCAATGTATTTACCTACCTGCAGCACAATGTTGTAATGTAAATTTATATAATATGCTTTGTAACAATACAAACTATCATTCGTATTTGAACCGAGTAAACTATTTTCTAACCAAGTCGTCAGTGTTCCATAAAACAACAATAAACTTTATTAAGAATTTGAATTTCAGTAACAAACAGAGCTACACAAATAGACTCTCCAAATTTCTGTACCACTGTGAGAATATTTTAACTAGAAAACAAAACAATCCTCATCGGTTTTCTCCAAACGCTGATGAATGTTTTGTAGACAAATACATAATCTGATTTTGAGTTTAAAAGAAACGATCTATTTGAGCATCGCTGCCATAGGAGTAGGAAGTAGCGAAGGTTTTGCGGGAATGTGAAGTGCAGCCCTTTGTTTCCTCAGCTCTTGCAATTTGACCTAAAATTGAAACAACAAGGAAGAGAAAATTTGTAAAAGAAAAACTCATGGTTGCTAAATACTTGATTTGAAGTTTGTGTTATTTCTCTGGGTCCACGGGACAGGAGTCGGGACGGGGAGAGGAAAATTTTCAAGAGAAATCTGATGGAGGAAAGGATTTGAACTCACATTTCTCTGGAGAGTTTTTATATCCGTGCGAACAATCTTCAAGTCTTCCTTCGTATCCTCCAAAAGTGTGGATAATTTCTTGATCTCAAAAGCACTTGAGTCCGCATCCACAGCATCCAGGGAAATTGTTCTCAGCCTTGGAAACCATTCCAGTTTCCTTTCCTACAAATGTATCCAGTCAAAAGCACACATATTCTAATTCAGTTTGTCATATTCCCACAACGAGGCCGAGTTGAACCGAGCCAGGGACTTAGCCCTTAGCTTAGCCTCTTTAATTTCTAAAATTCTAGTTATTACGGCTACGGCAAGCATGGATGATACCCATGCATGCTTGGCTTGGCCTGGCACTACTGCATTGCTTCACACGCTGAACAAGAATTTTACTCGAGCAAAATGAAACGAGTGAAAGCTCCTCCACACTTCACTCAAATCTACTTTAATGCATTTTCGCTTTGAATCTTTTATTCAATTGTGAAAGGTCCTTTATGCTGCTCGAGATGAAATTAAATATTGTTCATTTGCATGTTCGACCCGGGCAGAGTTCAGTGCAGAATAGCATAAGTGAATTTGAGACAGCTGAATTTACTTACGCTCACCTTCAGAGCCCGATTCACATAACATTCAGAGCCAGTGAATTCCGTTTGATCCTTTTTGTTTAGCAGGACCAAGAAATAAATGTAATTCCACATGTTGTGCTCCGTTTTAATGTGATATTCAAATGTCACGCTTTTATTGTCGAAGGCAGACCGCGGAAGACCTATAAAATATTTAATGGATACATTGAGAGCCACTTTCTTGAATGGAACAACTCCTTAAATCAGAGCTTTTGCTTTTCCTTACCACAAATGAAACACGTATTTCTGAGAATGTCCTCCTGGTGTTGCTTTTCGGATCTCAAATCCGCGAATGTGTCGATAATCACACCAAAGATGAGATTGAGAAGAATGACGATGATGACGAAATAGAAGAGCAGGTCATAAAGAACACGAACAGTGTACAGAGGTTCCTAATCAATTCAAAAGGTTATGACACAACTACCAGGTTAATTTATTTCAATTAAAAAGCCTGCGTCGCGTCGGTAGCTGCAATTCAATATCCATTTCATTGCGATATCTCTGCTCTGGCCCGATTTAGGCAAGTCGTTCGAATTGAAATTTGAAAATATGGGAAACATCTGCTGCGAATGCGACTAGATATGATTTCCTCGCCTTGACTTGAGGCAATCTTCTGCCGTCCCTTTCTTTAAAGAAAAGTTTTCCATCCTTCGCAAAACTTCTGCTCGGTTTTCTCCCTGAGAATTATCTCCTTATCCAATAAGTACGAAATGACTTTTGCATTTGAATTAGCCGAACTCGGGTTGGGGTCACGTCTGGGTGGTAGTAGGACGCGACCCTAAGAGAAAGTTATATTCGGTTCTTATGCAAAGCGTCCTGGTATGTATTCAAGGCGGCGAATGTGGAGAAAGTAAAGTTTGTGCAATCTGTTAAATGCATGGAAGAATCGTCGGAGAGACACAAACCGCACATACATATAACCTGCTGCTGCTCCTATGCTGGCTTGTTAGACTAGAGCAAAACATTAAGCTCTAGACTTAACAAATGAAGAGGAGGTAGTAATTTAGAATGGAAGTGGAGATGGATTGAATTGCGTAGCTCCAGTTGAGTAGAATATGAATTTGATGTACTCACGGTTTTGCTGGGAGCTCGGAGAAAATCGCCAATGCCACCGCCGTTTCTCAAGCCTTGATTCAATGTCGTGATGATACACATTAGCAATGTGTCACATACGTGCTCTTTCACATCATCTCCGTCATCCTCCAGCACAGAGCCAAGGTCTGAAAATGCAAATTTAATCATTCCAAGTGCTCTCCATCTTTTCCACCAACTCAATAATTGCAGTTTCAATACTCAGACTAATAAACTAAAGTTTATTGCTATTTTATACGGCCTACTCTTCCAACTAAGAAATTACTAACTACAAGTCGTGCACCATTAAACTGGAGAATTGTATGGAACATTTCTCACACGAGTGCTTAGCTAATTAGTAAAGGAATGGGAGCATGGAGTTGGATATTAATTAGCTTCAAGCAGAAAGCATGCGATGGGATTGGAGTCAATATGACAAAATTAGTTTCAATCAATAGCATCGAGCGAGTCAGACACTGAATATTCCTAATCATTTGAGATTTTTAAGGATTAAATTATAAAAACTAAGAGCACTGACCCGTAGCATTTGCATTGATGAGGTCAACATCTAAGACAAAGTCATTTCGAAAGTACACGTAGCCAATGATAGAGAAGAGGTAGCAGAGAATAATTCCGAGAATGGCTGTCAAAATGATGGAGCGCCCATTCCTCGTCACAGACCGAATCACATTCATCAGCGTTTCTTCACGGTACGCAACGTCAAACAGCTAGACCCCGCACATGAAATTCGTAATAGAAAGATATTAATTTCTGAGTCTTGAACTTAATAGGATGCTGGAGAATTCCTACTTCCAGCCAAAGCAATACTTTCTCCTCTGAGTAAAAGGTCGACTTGGTTTCGCAAAACAAAACACAAGGCATACATGTACATGGGTTTCTTTCATTCTTTTCTTGGGATATATTTATTTCGACCCAAAATGAACAGAGTCGGAAGCATTTTGAAGATGATGCTTTAGCCCGACTCCTCATGCAATATTCACTTGACTTGAAACGACAACAAAAGTTGGGGCAGTAGGTCAGGGCATGTCGACTTCCTTTCAAGCTCTAGAGCTGTCAAAGTTTATACATGACGAGATACTACATACTTTTTTTGGATGCGGAACAAACTATTTGTTATATGAGTACATTGCTCTAACAAGCTAAAGAGTCAACTTTATACATAAGAGAAAACAACTGTCAAAGTTTTTCTATAAAATAAATTCGTCCGACTTGGAGGAAACTGACGATTAGCAACTTGTTTTCTTTCGAAATCATCATTCAGAGCCGAAGAGCGAACAGCAAAAAAAACTAGTTTGTTTGAAATGCATTAGAGCATAATGATTCTAATAGTGCACGGGAGAAAATATAGGTCACTGCATGATTTCATTGAAACATCCGCCCACTCACCAAAATCGAGTAGGCGAAAGGATGGATGAGAAGTCCAACAATACAAAATAATCCAAAGAAAATGTGATACAGAAATTCAGTGTCCATAATAAGCTCCCGGGTGACTCTTAGGAACATTCCACTTCGACACTGATGTGATATTATGTGCAACGTTTTCAAAAGAACCTGAATGTCAAAAAGAATTCACAACACAATTAGGAACCCAATAATGTTAGCATCATCTGGAAGATCTGAGCAGCTCTTCTCAAAGAGATGGGCTTGCAAAATTGCAACAAAAAATGACACGGTTTTTTGGGGAGAGGGGGCGGGCATATGAGGAAGATATTCGGATTGAATGCAATTGAATGAAAAGTACCGCAATGAATCCGAGAATATGAATGGCGTGCTTTGGTCCACCCAAGGCAATAATAATAAGAATAATGAGTGAAGCATTGGCTTGAGGACCGGCCTTCTCTGGTTTTCGTAATTGGATTTGCCCACTGTAGCCGCACAAGAGAAGAAGGATACCCATGATGATTCCCCAGTGAGAAGGATGTCCTGCAACATTCCAATTTCAAATTACTAGTAGTAGTCGAAACAATTCACCTCAATCTGCTCCTACGACGCTTTAATGACTCCACTCCTCTCCAAATGAGCTTTCAATTAAATCAGAATCAGTGAAACTACATAAGCGTGCATGCAAAAAGTCGTGAAAACCTTTTAGCCAAGAACCACCTTCGTTCTCCTGGGAAAACGGATATCCAAGAGCCACCACTATATTGATCATCACAATCATCGTGAATACGTAGTTCCCTAGAAAAGACTCGTACAAACTGCAACTGAACAGGAGTGGGCGATCTGGCAAAACAAAAACAACATCATATAAGTCATTCACGACCCTAAAGAAAATACGGGCTAATAAACTTTAAAGTTTAATTAAAGTTTAAATTATGCCTGACTTCATAACTATGGGTAATTAAATTTGTCAATTTAGTCTGTAGACCAGACACAAGTCCAAGGGATCGAATCTAATCATAATAACTGCTGGGCTTTAGTCTCTCCTTTGAACTTTAAACGCTTCGTCAGCGCCAGGGAAAACATCTTAGAGGAAAGGAGAAAGCTAATTGCGAAATTGCTTAAATTTCTGGCTTTGGTTGACAGTCGAGCTTGAAGTGGAGGAAATAACGTTAAGCAACTCAACTACCAAGGAGTTGACTCAACTTACTTCTGAGTTGCTTCTGCCACTCCATTTCATAGAACAAAGCATCCTTCTCTTCCAAGAAGTTTGTCACTTTCGACCCTTTCTCATCATCTTCTGTACTCCGGAAAACTCGCTCCTTTGTCTCTTTCGTTAGAAACGCACACACGGCCGGGATTGGGAAAACAACGCGCTCCAAATAATCCGGCTTGAGTCCATCAGAGCGTACGATCTGAGCAAAAATTATAATTTTAATTGAAAACAAGAATTATGTATTAAATTCGGCGGCCCAATTATAATTTGTAGTGTATAGATGCCAGCCTTCCGCTTCCCGTACTTCGATTTGAGCTGTTTTATTGTTATAGTATTTGAGAGCGTCGGAGTACAGACTTCTTTTGCTCACGGCTTTATTTAATTCTTTTTCAACGGCTTTGTCATGCTGAGCCAATTGATGACAGAGGATGTAGAGAGAATGTCCAACCTAGACAGACAATCGTAAAAAATATCCAAATTTCAGCATTCATTGTTGTCTGGTTTCTCATTAGCAAAGTTATGTCTGACCTGTTTGGCCGCTACCGCAGTTCCTCTCATGTAGTAAACATAGTCGTCTCTGTCTGAACTATAAGCCTTTCCAATCATCTCAATCTAAACAAGTTAAGAATTAAAGGTAAAACCATATATTTTCAAAAGACACGCAATGTACAAAGTCACTAAAACTTTGGGAAATTCTTACAAAGGATCAACTTTACAACTTTAGTTTTGTTTCAAAAGTTCTAAAATGTGGCTTTTCCGCAATCAAATTCGGTAAGAAAGCCTACGATCGTAAAGCTAAACAAATAACTTTGTTCAGATTTAGGATTCCCAATCCCAATCCCAGCATCAACATCTTTTTACGCTGTCTACGTATCCGTTTCTTTGTAAAATTAGGAATTAAGGCTCTTGACTACATTTTGTGACGAAGATGATCTTACTAAAGATTATTTGCTTTGAGTCAAGTAAAAAGTATGTATTAAATTCACCATGTTTCTAATGTTCATTTTGCTGATCTTCTCAAACTTCTCAATGCCATCTTTGCTTTCCAAGAGAGAAAGAACCAATTTAGAAGCATGATTCTTTAATTCCATGACCAAGTCCATTCGGCGTTTACTAAGCGGAGTAATATCATGCGCCACGAACGTTGTCACAATATCAATAGCGTTGGACTCATGAAGAATGAGAGTATTTTGATTCTCAAGACATGGGCCTTGACAAAACTCTGTGAGAGTTCTCAACGTTTGATTAATGAGAGAGATGTTGTGTTCATCTACAAGTAGACCAATCAAGCCCGGACTTCCGGTGTTTGAGTCGAAGATGCAGTCGAGGAAGACAAGAGATTGAGAGACCAAATCATAAGCAGACTTGTTTGCTTGATGACGGAGGAAACTCTAGAGCAGTTGATTAATTATTGTTTGAATATAATTATGAATTGTAATGGCGTAATATTTTTCTCGTGACGTCTTGTTTTAGTTGAAGCTTAGAGATACGCAAATAGGCTGTACGTACCTGCATCTCAAGATTGTGATTCTCGCAAAGAAGTTGCAGAAATCGGAGAGAACTTTCGACAAGTTTCTCACGGGGATGTTTCAAATTTGAAATTGCAAAGCCGTCCTTCCGAAGAACGGTCGTCGCAACTCCAGCTAGCTCGTTTTCTTCTTCCTCGAGAGTCATCCAGCTCTCATTGTAATTGGTATTTCCATTCCCTAAGAAAGTAAGCTTTGAATTGAAAATCGCTCTATTTCTCCGCAGAACTAAATACTTTTCAGAAAAACTTTAGATATTATTCGAGTACAAGAATCAATGAAATAGAAACATTGGTAGTCCGACAAGCCACAGAAAAGTGATTGGGCAAAGTTTTTATGCTATTTGTTTCGCAAGCCTCACTAACCTTTCATGGCAGAAAAACGTTTGTATCCATTGAAGACTTCCTTTGTAGCGTTCAACATTTCCTCGCTCATTTTCTTCGAGACTCGCAAAATACTCCGGCCATCTGAAGAAAAGAACACGGCGATTGAATGCACTATTCTAAAGCCATCGCCATCACTTTTTTAAGACTTCACCTTGGACAACTCTATCTTTCGATAAAGTACTGTACGTCAAATTGGATCTAGACTCGCCCCTAGCCATATCACTAATTTTAGTTCTAGCCGCAGCTCTGAGATCAGCTCCAACTTCTCTTAAAATGTCATACAGAACCTAGAATCAAACAGAAATGTACGTAATTGTTAGAGAGCAATGTGCCCGCATTCTATTCATCAAACAAACCACAAGAACTAATGTTCACACCTGCATGAAATTGTGACTTTTGGAACAAGTCGATAAGTGCTGGTAAAAACTTTTCTGAAGTTCCACAGTTTCACCACTGAGCAATGAAATTCCTAAACTAATTGACTCTTGAAGCACGTCTGGGCCTTTTCCCAATTTCGTCAAAAGCATGACGACTAATCTTGAAGCTCCCAACTGATCCAGAATGTAGTGAGGCTCTCCGTTGAGTTTTCCTTGCCCTGAAATGTGGCAATTTTCACACAAGATTTCATTCTCTCATAAAACCAGAAACCAATTAAATTCCGTTGTAATTAAAGCTCGAATTGGATTCATTGCTTACAGACGGTACTCCCAGAGCTGTATTTGTTCTTGGCTTTCACATGGGAAAAGAATGAAGAAGGGACACTTGTTTTCCCAAAATACTTGTCCAGACAAGTTTGATGAATTTGTTGTCCCTGAAGAAAAGTTTTAGCATGATTTTTTTTAGCATAATTAAACTCATAAATTTCATTCATGGAAATGTTCTTACTTTCTCTGTAAGCACGCCACGTCGCTCCAACATGTCTTGAAGTACATTTAGAATTTGAACACAAAGTTCATTTTCACCTTCATCAGCCAGCCACTCAGCATGCGAAATGAATCTGCAAACGCGTAGGAGAAAGCCAATTGTTTAGTCGTAAGCCCCTTGTTTCATCAAACCTTGTAGTTTATTGCCCGGTGTGGTTTGGGTAGATGGAATTAAAGGATGTGGATTTAGAAATATATGGGTCCTAAGAGAACTAAAAAAGTAGAATATCCGGGTAATACGGGTTCTGTGAGCTTTGGATTGTCGGATTGTGAAAGCTGTGAAGCAATTCCTTTGCTAATAGCTGGAAGTGAACAATGTGTGGTTTTCCACACTTACTTTTCAATGAGTTTTCCATCTTGACAAAGTGTGTGGGCCCATGTTGACTTTGGAAAAAGTCCTTCAGCCCGACAAAGAACATCCGTCAATGCCGTCGTTTCTCCCTGAATCATGTCTTCGATGGCTGGTTTCAGTTTTTTCAGCAGACTTTGGATTTGCAAAGTGATTTCATTCGAGCCTTGACTAGTCTACATTGTGGATGAACCAAAAAATAGAATATTATGAAATCCTTGAAATCATTTCTCTTGGAAAGCAATTGCCATTAAGAGGATTTAAAAATCAATAGGCACTCCTCCTACTAACTTGTTCAGTGGAGATTTTGGTTTTTGGCATATCCATCATAAAAATCCATTTTGCTCTCCGATTTATTTCTGACACGAAGAGATTTGAACTCGTTTCAATTTCATTTGTCAAATAGGACGGAAGATGAATTAAACCAGACGTCACTGAAAGTGATTAAAAAATAAAATTTTAAGATTGTCTCAACCGTTCAAACAATTATGCTGGAACTGGAACTAATGTTTGTTTCAGAGGTTGACGAACCTGCTTCTCCATACATGATGTTCAAACAATTCTGAACCTTGTAGAGTTGGTTCGGGTGAATCCATTTTGTATGAGTCAATCGATAAATGGCTTTCAGTAAGTTGATGAAAGCTTCTTTGTGACCCTACGGTTGTTCAATAGTAGCAGATGTTTGAATTTAAATTTTTTTTCTTCAAAAATGTAAAATTAGTTGCAAAATTACCAAAATAATTCCTGGAGAATGGCTAAATATTCTCTCCATAAAGATTTTGGTGACTGGAATAATACATTCGTAGACATAGCTTTGACTCTTTACATCAGCCTCAGCCTCACAATAAGCTGCGTTGGCAATATTTAGAATTTCTGGTAGAAAATGCTTATCCAGTATGGTCCACATGCGATTTGAACTGTACACGCTTCGTACGTCGACTTCCGTCACAAGGAAAGCATGATGAAGAAATGCGACGTAGGCTTCCTTCACCTTAATTTGGAATAAGCAGAATCAATCGCCAAGTGAGTTTAATTCGTTCTTGACCTTGATTAAATTTGAACCAAAGTAAGAATGTGAAATTACATCGGTGGAATATTCGACGCTGCAAAGGACAGCCACAATCCTATCAAGTGGCAGCACAGACTGACACATTGACTCTGTATAAACGTTCTTCCCAATCGTACAGAACGTCAAAAGTGTCACCAATTCCTTATGAAACCTTAAAAACAATGCATTGGCTAGTTAAGAATCAACAAAATAAATAAATACACACATTTCTAGCGAATAAGATACCAAAAGGTTTTAAAAACTTTTGGCTCGCCAATCCCAAATCTCGCTAAAAAGCTAGATGCAAAAATACTATCAACCAAGTGCTCCAAATATTCAACTCATAATCTCAGAAATTTTGAGCTTCAACCCAAATCGTTCAATGTCGCTTAGTAAACTTAAAACAGCGGCTTAGAATTTCATGAAAATTTCGAGTACTAAAGAAAGTACGAGGTCTTTCTACCTTCTGCGAACGCTGCATTTGAATCAAATAGACGTTTGAGTCTGACTACACTCTACATGACAAAATCATTTGTCGAACCAACTCTAAAATTGTAGTCAAAAAGTAAAAAAAAAATCATTCACGAATTGGGGATTGGGGCAGTGCAAAAATTCAATCAGTATAATACTTATACATAATCAAAAACCGATTGATGATTGTACAGGAAATGACAAATGCATGAATGAAAGAAACATTATTAGAAGGGTAGGCTTTCAATTGAAAGTAAAGACGGAAAAAGTTTGCACAATCAACTTTGGCCTTTTCTCCCCACACTGATTACTGGAGACACCGACAAAAGAAGTCCGAACCGAGTGCCATGGAAGCCGTTTGACTTCTAGAAACTTATTCTTAGAAATGGATTTCAGAGAAAAACTACGCATTAGTTTCATTTAACTCAGATTTGTTGTTTGGGTTGATTTAAAGGATAAAAGCTCAAAATCAACAAATTCCTTCATGCTCGCACATAACATGGCAAAAGGTAGCGGACAAAAGGAACCCCTCACGGATCATGACTGAAGGAGCGAATGAAAGAACTGAAAGCATTGATGAAGATATCAAATAATCACACCTCCAAAGGTATTAACCCTGCGACAATACACACGTTTTAACCAACTACGATCTAAATTTTTCGTTTATCTTCATTTCACTCACCTAAACTTTTCACTTTCAGTTTGGAAAACGTATTTGTCTGTAGATTTTTCGCTGTCAAAGCCAAGGAAATTAACAGCGTCTTCGTGGAAAATTGCCAGCTGAGAATCAAACAGGCTTTGAATAAATAATCGTTAGGCTCTTGTATTTACACTCGTTGAGTTGGAGTTGAGCATGCTTACCTGATAGACGACAGTCTCTTGATTTCGTTTGACGATAAATTCTTTTGGAGCAACGATATTTTGCAAAGTGACCAAATAGTCTGAGGCTTTGCTTCGTCGCTTCTCTCTGTCAAAAACACGTTTGACTAAATATTCTATGATGTTGTCTTGAACTGCTGCACATAGTTTAATGTTGTTTTCGAAAACGGCTTTAATGACCGCTGCTTCGCCGATCTTCAGAAGAACAAACAACGGCTCAGTTTTTGATTAAATTAGTAATGCATCGTGCATCGTACCAGCGTACCACCGGTGTACTTACCTCCATTCCCATAAAAGCCTGAACGTGATTTGCCATGATCTCTTGATTTTCTTCATTTCCCATACAATAGGATTGAAAAAACTCGCTGATTTCTTGGAGGAGAGCAACGGGTAATTCATCTTTCGGTTCTTTCAACAATTGCAAAACTTGTATTAAGACTATTTCTACTTTGTTCTCTCGCAAGAGATGCTGGTTTTGCCTGTTGTTTGTTACGACACCAGAAGGTGCAATGTTCACACACAGCCGATTCAGTTGTCGCAAAGTCTGCAAAAAAAACAAGCAGTGCAATTAGTATGTACACTAAATTAACCAAAAATAATTAAGCTGCGCAGAATTTCGATAATAAGCGGGATGCTAGATCACTTCATGTTCTCCTGCTTGACTGAAATTGAATGTTTGCTTTTGGCAATGGAAATAAAACTGACTTAATTGAATTGAATTGTTTCACACGCTCACTTCTGAAATGGAAGGAAGGTGATTCATTAGAGGGTACTTAAGTGAGGGTGTCCTTGAAATGAAACTGTGCCGAGACATCAAGTCATCACGAGCTTGAGATGTTCCAGGCGAGGTTGCTTCATCCCCACCATCTTCATCTATACTTTTGTCCTGATCATATTAAAAACAAAGTTCAAATAAATATTTAAGCAAAAACAATATTTCGACCTACTTGTTTCTTAAGTTTTTGAACTTTGAACTCATTCGTTCTCCTAGCTTTTGCGTCTTTGACTGCTGAGGACACACGATCCAGCTGGTCTCTGATGATTGCTAGTACATTTGCATCACGTTGACTACTGAGAACTTGCACCTAAAGGAATGTTTTTTTTTAGTTTGACAATAAGACAAGATATGTTACGGATAATACGGATTAATGATTAATGAAAGTATACTTTCTCCAAAGCTTGGATCAGATGTTTTCTTTGATTAAAAATGGTTATCAATAGTTTCGTAGCACTTCTGATCAGAGCATAGTGGGTGCTTGAGATGCTATGGAGAAGAAGTTTGAGAAACCTTTTGTCATCCTCACTGTAGTGGAAAAAGTGTAATTTGTTAAAATGAGACTGATTCGTGTAGCCAACTTAATAAATACAAAATGGTTTGCGTTACTTACCAGATGTTGATGGATTCATCGAAGTACGTTGTAAAAGTCTCCAAGTCTAATTCAGCTAAATTTACGTCTTTCTCAGATTCAGCTTTAAAGTGTGACAACATATTTGTGAGCCGGTAGTCCAACACGACTTCATAGACATGCTGCAAATTATAATGAAATTGGTATTTAATTGGCCAGAATCGATTTCATAACTTGAATCTATTTGGTTCGGCAAATTCTAATGCATTTACTAACCTCATAAATTTCCAAGATAATTACTTTCATCTCCAAAATGACAGCATTATTCTCATCTTCTGCTTTTTCTTGACGTGTTTCCAGCCCATCCTCTGACCTCAAATGTGTAAGGCTAGAGTTTCCTGCATGCAATTAATTATAGCTTGCGTCATTTTCAGAGTAGTTTGCATATCATGATTTAGCAAATTGCTAACTTACTAGAACTCCGCTGAATAGTAGACTCGCACAATGAATTCAAAATAGTCCTTAGTGTTTTCCGTAACTCAAAGAAGGACTGGATTCCGTAAAATCCAAAGCGGGCAAATTCCTTTGCCAATTTTAAAATCTAGTTGAACAATAGTGAAGTTTATTTAAAAACAATTAGGAGAGCCATTTGCCAAAATAAATGAATCAATCCTGGAATCCTAATTGGATCGTACCTCAACCGACAGCTTGTTACTCATAATGTGTTTGAATTCAGCTTTTGTTGCGACATCCTGCAGGTAATTCTTAATGAATTCCATAGTAGGTGCGAATTCTAGTATTTTGGAAGCTTTTGCGGCAATGCTGGTGTGGTCAGTGTCATACCTGAGCGTGGTAATTAACTTTAGTTAATAGTGCTGCAATTTATAAAATATTTGCAAACATTTTCAATATTAACTTTTCTGTAGTGATGTTGTTCGGGACCTGCCACCACAGACGAGATAATTTTACTTTCAGTTCTTCTATTTGGGGGTCAACGTCGACGTGCAAATTCCGGACTAATCGGCAACACGAGATTCGCAGTTCAAAAGGTAAAGTTTCACCAGAAACGCATCTGTGAGAGCATGAATAAGATGTGAAATTTTTTACAAAAACAAGGGTTTCAGAATTTGACTGACCTGAGCAGTAAATTAACATCCAACTTTGGAGCCAATACTCCAATTGATTTGCTGTAACGTCCAAGACACATATTTGAGAACAATTCCAATTGATGGCAATAATATTTGAGAATTGCAGCATCCTCCCAAAATCCCAAGCTGGCTTTCATTGACAACTCTGAAATCAGCTTACTCTGCAGAATAGTAGAATGTTGATTTGTGAGAAAAGAGCTAATCTAAAGGACTATTCTAATTTGACGATAATGAAATTATAATTTTTTTCGTACCTTTCTACCTTCCAGATGCAAGGTGATGTCTCGAGTTTCTTGATGAGACTCTGTCCAGTTGCCTTTTCTAATGTCATTTTGTTCTCCGACCAATCTAGTTTAAAAAGAATACATTGATTAGGTACCCTCCAATTACTCGAATTATTCCAACGAAGCTCTACCTTGCCTCCAGAAGTACTGTAGAATTTTCAGGACTAAGGAGTACATTACAAATGATTTCTTGAGTGCTTGGAATTCCAGTCTTATTTGAAACACACAAGTCTGAAAGATGATCCAGAAACCGATAGTCCCACTTGGCAATGTTTTTCCCGAGCAGACCAACAAAGGTCTGTACTTCGTTAACCGTGATGTGCTGTTCCAATAACTTTCGATTGTTGTGAACCAAGGCTGTAATTGTTTCCTCAGCATGAATGTTTAAGCCGATTTGTTTTTGCATGAAACCAAATTGTTTTGCAATGTATTCCTAAAAATTTAAAAGAATTTGAAATTTCAATGTCTGTGAATGTGACAGTCTACCGTGTGTAGCGTAGATCATATTTAAAATTACCTGATTCTTTCTGTAATCGTGCTGACTAAGGCAAAGAATACGATAGCACAATCGAAATGTATATTTCCAGTTTAAATCTTGGAACTTTGGACGCATGTTCCCCGTACTTTCGTCAAACTGAATCTGTTTGAACAGGTGTATTTTGAATAAAGAGTTACGCAATAATCTTAAGTACCATCGCTGGAGCAGTAGTTTACCTTTAAAGTTTCAAAAATATATTTCAAGAGAAATTGCTCTCTCAGAAGTTTTTGGCGATCCCTCGAAACTTCATCTACAGCCAACTCAACCGGGTCAACGTTCGAGTGTCTGGATTCTAACTGAGCAATGAAGAATATGACTTCAGCCAGAGCGTGGCAGGCAGTTCTGAAATTGAAATTATACCGAACGTTCGTTTTAGGGGATTTTATTTTAATTTTATGCCCATCTGGTACAAACCTTCTGGCTTCAACTGTGACTTCACCACTGTTTAATTTGTGGTAGAAATCTTTCAAGACGTACGAAACATCGTTTACGAAATCAAGGTCCCGGACTTCTTCAGGAGGTACTGGCACCACCTTGAAAGCTTCTTCGTCTCGCCGTACAGACATACAGTTTATCTGATACAAAATAAAAATTTACACGATGACAATTAGTATTTCATTGCACATTGATAGGGTATGTCGCATTTTCGTTTTATTTTATCTCCGAACCTTGTGCATAACAGGCCTCTCTTCTTCACCATCGATGGCGTCGTCAGATGCTCTCACCCAAGTCTTTGTTGCCATGTGCCTCAGTCGGACATAAGAAGATTCTGGGACGACTCCATCTTCAGATTCTGCAGAGGTTGGACAAAACTCAAATACTGGTGGGCTCCCAGATTGCTCAGTAACTGGAATGATGGCATATTCTTCGTCTGACCCGGATCCTTTACAAATAATTTGTCAAATATTCATGTTTAACCCAATGAAATCAATAAAAACGCTGAAACAGTTACAGTGGTCATGCTTTGCTTACCCTCACTTTCTGTTGACTGCTTAAAGTTCGTAGTTCCATTTGTTTCAGCAGCCATGTACAGTCCGGTAGCCATATGTTTAAGTCGATATATGGAGTTCCAACATCCAGCTCCTGATCGGCACGGATCTTTCTGTAAAACCTAGTCAAATAAAAGCACCAAAAAAGAACGTTTCAAAACTGGATAGCCAACACAAAACAACGATTTCGAAGAATTTGCAAGGCAATTAAGTACTAGCTCTACTGACCTCTACTTCCCAAAGTGCTTTGCTAGACGTCGCCGAATTTGGGTTAGCTCGTGCAGTTGCCCGCAGAAATACGTGATGTTTAGACTTATGTGTATCTAGTGTTAAAAATCGTTCTTTTTCCATGTGAAAAAGCCGAACTACATCGCCGCCTTTCAATATTTTTGGCACATTCTCCGTATAGTTTAAAAACAAAACTAGTCTCCAAGGGGTATTTGGCAGTGATGATGAGGAATTCACCTGAGATTCATTCAAAATAACGCTGTTTAAGGCACAGAAATGGACACCTGTGAAAATCAATTAGAGTTTAGGAAAAAACCTCATGAGATCCAGCGTCATCGCTAAGCGAGTCATCCGAAGAATGCAGACATTGTTGAGTATTTCCAGCCGAGCTCAATATGACTTGATCACTGACTATCACCGGATCACCTGGTAGTGCATCGGTTTTTCCATTTCTTATTTAATTCTCACAATAATTGACTTCAAATTATTTGTGTTATGCAAAAAATACCGACTGCGCGATGCCGGTATGAAGGAACTATTTGAAACCATGCGTCTTCGTTGCCTCGTCGATCCAAGAAAACTCTCATTGCTCGGTTATCCGATATGGCTGGAATTCTACGATTGACGGTCAGGTACTTGTTTGACTTCATATGAAGCAACTGTGGCAAGTAGAAAATATTGCGAGAATTCGAACACACAGTTTTGAAGAAATACTAACAGTCAAAATTATCCTGAACAATTTCATAACTTACTTGCACATTAATTCCGTAGGATAGTGGTAGACCGATTTTCTTTTGTGTGTCCTTTTCGTTTTGATCTCTTTCCAATTCTGCAGCATGCTAATGATAACAAAGCAAATGATGTACCCCAATAAATTGATATAATTTAGAAAAACGGAATTTAGCGTTATTATTTACATGGAGACTCTGCATAAGGATTGCTTCATCAGAAGTTCTGGAAGCAATATTGGTTCTTGAGGCGTGCCAATATTGTTGTTGGGCAGAATACCGAAGTGCAGGGCAAAGTTTAAAAAGGCAGTCTGCAAGTGCATAAAAAATGGTGGGAATTAGGACAGGTCTGCAATTCGCCTGTTCGTATAGAATTTTGAAAAATTCTAACCCCTGAACTTCTTCGGAGGTTTCTGGACACTTCCTCCTGGGCACACAACGCAGCGATCATCGACAGATCTGCAAAAAAATTCCAGTTAAATAAATTCGGAACGTTCCCTGTGGCTAAAATTAGAGATTACAAAGATAGAATATGGTATGAGGAGAAGCGTTTTATGGAATATCCATTGTTCAGATGCAATTTTTTTAGCTGCTAGTAAAAAAGTAGAATTACATGTTCTCGTCTTGGCTCGCGTATTTATTATGCAGGGTGGCTTGAAACATTGAATGTTAAGCCCCAGCGCAAAAGAATTCTCGAGGTGATATCGATTGTATCGAAATTTGATCAAAGGAAGTTGAAACGATTTATGAATTTATTGGCAAAACCGCAAGGATTTGACGAAATGTGAACACTATATTCTTGCAACATACCCTTTGATA
>JAQGCM010000956.1:0-18762 GCA_034699705.1 Hymenaphorura dentifera
GAGAAAAGAAAATCACAGCCCAAGTGGCAGCAAGACAAAGTGAAAGTCTCCACTCTGGTGCACCGATCCCATCCAATGCGTGCTCTAACTCTGGAAACACTTCTTGTCTGTTGAATGTAACAGCATTACTTCCTTGTATTAGTTTTGAGTTATTACGTAAAATATTCTTGTGAAATTCAAATGGATTTCTGTTGATCATCTGGAACTTCACACATAGGGGTTGCAGATACATAGTATGTTGTTTTGGTTTGTTTATCTCTTTGTGCAAAGGACAACGAAATTAGGCTTATCGAACATTCGCATTAGAGATTCGACTTGCTACACTGTGGAAACTGCGGATCCAATATTGCTGAAGCGCTGACACTCGCTAAAATCGATTTGCTGTTTGAAATGAAATGAACCAATTTTCTTATTTCATTTTTTGGTACGTATTCTATTCCTTCAATGAAATTTAACGAAAGTCTAGCCAACATCCAGTTAAACTGACACATTTTCTGGACACTGAAGGCCACTTTTGAAGGGATGAAATTTTGAGTTGACAATTTTTGACGGGCTGACATTCTTGCCATCCAATTATATTTCCGTTGAATGGTGACGACGGATAACGACCAAATTGAACATGTGAAATTCATTTCTAGTCAAATTTTGAGCACAACGTATTAAGGACTCAATGCAGTCATTTTTAAGTGTAGTTTGTTTGAGCGCTGCGTTGAATTTGCAACTAATTAGTTTTGCTAAGAAATATGGCGAGTCACCACAGTTCGCAACAATATTTAAGCACTTCGATCTAGCATCATTTGGAAACAGGGAAATACTCATTTATGACATCAGCCGTGCATCTGTATCAGAGAGTTGAGTCTAACATAATCAGAACAAATTTTAATTTTCAAGGCATTTTGAAATATAGACTGCCCAAGTGCCCAGAAATGGAGTGTTACATCCACGCTATAAAAATATTCTCACCGCTATGAAATGCAATGGCAATAGGCCATTGCATTTCTTTCGCTTTCGCTTCAAGCACAAAATATAACTTGAGACATGTGTTTAGTATGAAATCGTAATATTTCCATCTACATTTCAGATTGTCATAAAATTCCTACCAATTAATTGATTGGCAATATTTTCTAGCTAAAATAAATGTTCTAAGCTAATCAAAATTAGAAATGAATCGAGAAATTATTTGCAAGAGTTTTGCTAATTTTTTCGATTGTTTACTACACAGAATCGTGTCACAACAATGTTCATAAATTTAATGTTCTTCGACACCAGATATCAGTAACCCACGCTGTGAATCTGAACCAGCATTCTGCATTAGAAGCAATCAGTTGCTCTACTGTCGTCATAATTTATGGAATGAATGCAACCATTTTCGAAGCTCTATTGCGCCAGGTCATCTAATAATAAATAAATCTCGATATTGCTTATTTAGCACTTCTACATACATAATTTTAAACTAACTTTTCGTTTCACATTTTGCAGCCAATTTTGCCGACACTAAACATCAAATGGGAGCCGTATTATTTCTTTGTTTGGTTGGATTCATTAAAAGACCAGATGGGAATACGTGAGAGAGATAATTTAGTTCAAATGGCTAACAATTACACTCAGCGTCTCCATTTAACCATCAAATCCAACTACTTTTTTATTGTTGAGCAAATTAGTACATCCCGAATTGAAGTTTGGGAATTATATCAAATTCACCAGAAAAATATTATTCGACAAATTAAATTACAACAAACTCAAGTTAATGTTGAGGTTCTGGAAACCGGAAGGATGGACCGCAGGAAGGATTTTCAAGGAGCTAAAATTTTAGCAGTTGGTGTTGTTAGTTTTTTTCATTCATTCTATTTTGTGATACTACTAGGTATAATTTAAAGCAAATTAGCAGTAGAGGTTGATACCGAAACTCCTTTTACAGAATGACACATTCTATGAAGCTGAAGTAAAATTCCGAACTACAATGAATTTCGATAGCGAT
The DNA here is from genome assembly GCA_034699705.1 of Hymenaphorura dentifera. NCBI lineage: Eukaryota > Metazoa > Arthropoda > Collembola > Poduromorpha > Onychiuridae > Hymenaphorura > Hymenaphorura dentifera. The sequence goes on from JAQGCM010000956.1 coordinate 1,979, forward strand.
ATTAAATTATTCGAGTTTGAAAGTGGAATGACCGTTGAAATGTTGAAATATTTATCCGACAGCTTCAATTTTAAGTAATTTCTCCTCAATTTCATAATGCTAGTTATTCGAATATCATTAGCGAAATTATTCAAAGTTGAGAATTTTGGTTTCTAGAATAAAGGCTGGAACTGCAGAGTGGCCAAATCAATTCAATAACAATTCCAATGCAATTGAATTGGTAATTAGAAGGGGTGACGCGGACATTGGCATATCTGAACTACTGGTCACGGATGCAAAGAGTACAGATCTGATAATTCTGCAACCAACTTATTCTGACAGGTGACATATTTCTAGAATCATATATCATACGGCAGCCTGGGCTACAGAACAAAAGGTTTTCACCTGCTTTTTCCAAGCATCTCTCCGGATAAGGTGGTGAAAATAATACCTGAATCGGTCACATCTGGTGGATCATTTTAGCAAACTTTTTCAACATTTAATTATACCAGAAATATTAAATGAGCTCAGATAATCCGATAAGCCAAATTTATTTATGTGCAGATTAATGGCGTACTTTGAACAACCAATGGTCAACACCATTCGTGATATTTTTGTCGTTTCGTTCGAACCGAAGATTTGGATTGTACTAATGGCAACTTTAATTATCGTAGCTGCAATGCTTCACGCAGTTGCTCGGTTAGAACGAAAAATTTTACATTTGGAGAAGCCGCACTCGAATACTTTTGATGGACATATTCTTTGGGGATTTGGAGTGGCTTGTCAGCAAGGTGTTCCATTGTTAAATTAAACTAATTTTAGAATTTCAAGCGAGGAAAGTCTAATTTTCATAAAATGCTGTCTTAATTACAAATCAACAGAGCGAATATTTTGGTTTAATCTGAGCAGGTTGGCACATTCAACCCAAATCAACATCGGCCAGAATAATATTTATAGTAGGGTATTTAATGGGAGTCGTCTGTTTCATTGCTTTCTCCGCTGCTATCGTGTCAATATTTTCAATTAAATATAAAGTTATACGGGAATTTGAGGATTTGCTGCGTGCATCGTACAATTTTGTCACTGAAACTGATACAGTTAGTTTGGAATTTGCTGAAAATGTAAAAAAAAAATGAAAACGCCACAACCATAACTTGCTCATCTAGAAACGATGATAGCAAAATTCAAATGTTGATTTTAGGCTCTCAAAGCCTTTGGAATCGAACGAAAAATTAATGTGAAGCTACAAAATGAAGCGGATGCCGTCAACAGCATCATTTCCGATAAAAAATGTGCTTATATGACCACACCAGATGCCTTTGCCATATCCGCCAGAATGACAAATTTAACAGAGATATTCCAATGTGAACGCATTTCTAAAGTGTCTGTCGGAATGATAGTGCTACGCTATAGCATGGTATTACCAGTGGGCTCACCATTTGCAAAATTTTTCAACTGGAAGTAAATTGACATTGACAATAAGCAAAATATTTGTGCAACCTATTAATGTTGGAGGCTCTAAATTTCAGAATTGTCCGAATGATGGAGAGCGGACTAATCCGGAGATATTCGATTCAATTCACGAAATCTGCTGCAACGCAATGCATTGAATACAGCTGGCACTACGATCAACAGCCTCTTGGATACAACGATGTTTTCACAGCGTATGCTGTTTTATGGGCTGGACAAATTCTAAGTTTTGCAGTCTTAGGTTATGAATATATGAAGTTGTTAGCAAATGCAAAATCAAAGCCGTCGGCTAACGCTCGAATTATCTTCTAAACACCTGCAAATGTTTTTGAATTTTAGTTTACGGTCTAAGCCATAAAACTTACTAACTTTCTAGTCTTGCATCTCTAATTACCCAGTATTAATACGGATTTACTGAAATCCGAATAACACAACGCTCACATTGAGTTAGCTCAAAATGCTGCAGACACAAAAACAAAACGTAAGCTCTGTAAACACTTATCGATTTGATACCAAAAATCTGTATTTTTGATTGTATTTGCTGGAATGAGTGAATGGTCTAACATCTAAAGAAATGCAAGCCAGAAAGAACATTCGGTCAAAATTTAAACATTGGATTGAATATCAATCAATTTGTCCTAGGCTACACTATCCAGCCAGTTAATCAATTGAGTTAGTTCCACGTGTTCAGCTTTCGCGCACCCTTCTGCGAACTCCACCTGTACAAATTGAATGATTTATTTTTAAGATTTGAACCAAGAAGATTTTTCTATATTTTATTTTGCACATTAGATATTTAGAACTTACTTTAACCGGAGCAACGTGATCAAAATCAAAATCCTTGTCAAGTTTTCCAAGTGTTTTAGACGAAGTTGATGTATTTCCGAGAGATTGCAACGTAGCCAACTTAGTAAGCCTCAATGTTGTCCTAAGCAATTATAGTCAAGAATCTCAAAATAACTGAATATAAAATATTCTCAATGGAATTTGTTTGAAATTGATTTCGGCATTAAATAAAACGGTAAATTAACTTACATTTCACGTTCAAGTTGTGCTCTGACGAGTTTTGCTCCTTTTGCAGTTGGTTGATCTTGTTTGTTTGCAAAAATTAGAATGTCGGGTCGGACAGAATTGACCACAGAGTCTGTTAAAATCCAATACAAAACTTCGGCCGTGTCCCGAAGTACTTTATTTCCACCTGAAGCATCAATGACGCACACGATTCCTCTTACTCCAACCTTGTGCGCTTCCCACCATTTATTTCGTACTCTGTCATGTCCAGGAAGGTCCTTGAGGATCAGCGAAGCCTTAGCACCATTTCCCTTGTAGACAGCCTCATTGGGCACAGTTGATATAACAGTGTCTACGTCTCTTCCGGTTGTCAAATGCGCAAATATAGCTGTTTTTCCAGACTCCGATGGGCCCATGAGCAAAATTGCACGCCCACGTTTCTTAGTTCGCAAAAGAAAGTATACTAAATGAAATTGAAAAGTAGTGCATTAGCTAAACTTATCGATAACTGAATTACATGCCACTAAAATTCAAGCACAGGTTTGACTTACGTAAAGGAAGAATAATCACAAGGAGAGCAACCAGAATTCCTGGCAAAATCAGAGGATCCTCGAACAGAGATTTTGCCCTTGATTGGGGAGCCGATCCCGATGACTTCATTTTAGGCTTATCCTGTTCAAATAGAAAAATCCAGAATCAGCAATTCATTTGTCATTATGAATCAGCAAAGCAAACCCGCTTGCGTTGCATGGTTATGCCATAAACAATATGAATATGGTCACAAATTCACAATCTTCTCTAAAAGCGCAAATATTCCTAGTCTACTTGATCTTTAAATTAATCCAAAAACCAATTAAGAATTAAATATGAGCAACTTACCACTGCCAAAAATGAGCAGTGCAATTTTTGTCGGCGGATGGATGGGCCAGATGCGCAAAGATTTTACCGCAGTGGGAGCAAGACAGATTGTAATTTCTGGTGGTTTGAATTTGGCTGGCTGCTAGCACACGTGGCATTCCAGCTCCGCACGTCAATCTAAAATTTTTCAACCCAAGCCACTCACACGACACACGACACAAGCCAAATTAGCTCCTCGGCTCGGCGACAATAACCTTGCTTGTATTGTAATGTAATAGAAGTTTGGCTGTCTGTAAATTATTTTGTTGTGGACAACAATAAATAAATAAAGACCGAAACTGAAAAAGTGATAACTGAAAAAAGTTACAGTCTCACACAGCCACAGCCACCAGTGATCAGTGCTTTTGTGACGAAGACAACCTGCGTTGCGTGACGTTGGCATTTGGCCAGGCACCACCTCACGTAGTAGTAATTTACAATGACACAATTCTTGCCACCGAGTCTGTTGGCATTATTTGCGGCTCGTGACCCGATCCCCTATATGCCACCAGTGACTAAATTAACTCATGAAAAAGCATCACACGGCTATTCTGGCGTTGGAGATTATTTAAAGTTTTTTGAGGTAAGCAGTAGGAGAAAATGGCATCTCCCTATGACTAAACCCTTAATTGTTGCTTGAATTTAATTTTGTGATGATAATAAATCGAACTGCAGACCATTCATAAGTTAGTGCACTGCACTCCCCCAGGGGAATGCTAAGCTGGCTATCGCTATCGTATTTTTACAAAATTCTTGTCAATGAAATTTTGCGTATTCTGTTCTAAAAAATCTGGTATTAATATTAATTATTTAAATATGTGTTTCCAGGACCCGGCTGACACCCCACCTCCAACCAAGTATGAGACAAGAGATGAGCGCCATGAGAGGAAGAGGCGTGAAAAACAAGAGCAAGTTGTTTACCGACTGGAGCAAGAAATTGCAGTCTGTGAGTGAACTTTTTGCCTATGAGTTAGCCAAGTAAGTCCCAAAATTAATATGTGCTTTGTTTTCTTTAGGGAATCCAAATGACAATGACAAGTCGACGATGGATCCGTTCAAAACACTATTTGTTGGCAGAGTTGTAAGTGTACATAATGCATTTTTAATAGGATTGTTTAAAATTTGATACTGAAATGAGTGTGTACTAATAAGTTCTGTTTTTATTTCCAACAGAACTTTGATTCATCAGACAGCAAACTTAGACGTGAATTTGAATCGTATGGGCCAGTCAAGAAGGTGGGCATTACTCGCAGTGCTATTTTTTTTAATACTGATTCCTAGTTAAATATTCTTTTCAGTTTTTTTCATGATTTCTTTGCTCTTGAATTTAGATTGCGTTGACGATGAACAAGAAGAACGGCAAGCCTCGAGGGTATGCGTTTGTGGAGTTCGAACATGAAAGAGACATGCATTGTAAGTACTGCAGTATATTTTCTGCTCGGTTTCGTCAAACCCGAGCAAAGCATAGCACTTAACTTTCGAATAGTGAGTTCACGTTTTTCATCGGAAACTTTAAGTTTTACCCAAGAGTTAAAATCATAACGCTCAAGTCTGCAATTTATTTCCTATTATTTTATTTTTCAACCTTTAATTCTTTTCCGACTTTTTCCTAGTTTCGTCTTTCGAATTTTCATTTGAATGAAATACATAGAATACTGATCAAATTGAAGCTATTCACAATGTTTTGCAGCAAAACAATAGAAACTAAAACTACATTCGAAATCGTAGAGATTCAAGTTTCTAACTAAACCCAGGAGAATGCCCCCGTATGCCCCGACATGTCCACATTAGGTTTAGTTAGGTAGTCGTTAACTTCAACTACGTTCCTCTTCCTGTGACCTTTCACATTGTTGCGAAAATTGGTAAGACTTGCATTGCATTTCAAGGGAAAGTGGTAAGCTCAATCATAGTACTCATTCATTCGGTAAGATTGAACTAGAAAATCGGTAAGGGTATGCCGATCTAATTTAAATTTCGATTGAGCTCGAGTCGAGACTAGAAGAACGAATGACTTACGCGTACCTCCTCCTCCATCACGGTGGCAAGTCGCAAGGAGTTGCTCTCTTACACGAGATTGAAAATTGAAAACATAATTATTGCGGTAACTTTCACGTTGACTTTTACGAGGTAAAAAATCCCATTGGTAAAACTGTGACTTGAAGGTAAATTATTGGTAACGAGAGAGAAAGAGTTACAGGTAATTTTCCCACCTACACATAATACCACTTTCACATTTTTATTGTTCTTGAAGACAGAGGGGTAACTGTCATTAACTTCAATTTTGTCCGTTTGATGTTGGGCTTGGTAACCTGACGTTTCAATATTAATTTTTTAACAACTATTACCAAAGAGTGCATTTGCAATTTTTTTGAATGGAGAAAAACCAACTATGGATTGGTAAGTTGAAAGGAATGGGAGATCCCTTCAGGAACTCGTCAGGGTGAGTTTTAAACAGTTTGGTGTACGGATTGGCCCAATTCCGTGGTAACTTTTCATTTCCTTGTAATGACAATTTTAAAGTTAACTACATAACTTATTTTGAATTGGTAAGTTTAACTCCTCCCTCAAATGCAAGAAACGTATTTTGAAAAGGAACTCGCTATTCGATTTTGCCAAAGAACTCAAAACGATTGCACTGCTCATCACAATATTTTGACTCACTTAGGACTCGAACATGAGAATTGAGACAGACGCGGAAAATCGGCTCAAGTCTGAAACCTGACAGACTGGCCTAGAATTAACTGAATGGGTAGGTACTGATCGAAACCCTTCGCCCCAATTTAATATTGAGCTAGATAAATGTTCAAAGGCAGAGCTGAGCTAGAGTCTCTTAGAGATTACAATTTCATGACTCATAGAACTGGAATTCGTAGGTTTATTTGGGGTGTAAATTCATGAGCAATTTTGGAGCCATTTCTTCGGGAGAAGAGCTACTCGCTTTTCACAATTTCGCTTTGTATCTCCACTGATGAGCTACTTTTTCAGTATAATTTTCTTCCTATTCACAATATCGGCTGAAATTTCTGAGATTGGCAGAGCTAATAGGGAGGAGCTATTAAGTTTCAAAGCTGTGCTGATCAAGGGTCACTTGCGCTTAACGGTCCGTTAATAACGGACAACATATTTCGATGCCAGAGTATTCTACTTAAAGTTAAGTCTTAAAGTTAGTCTACTTAAAGTTAGTCACTCTACTTAAAGTTAGTCAAGTACTCTGTTTTGATGCTAATTATTTCAAAGCTTCTAAAAGCTTTTTTAGATACGAAGGCAAATCTGAATTACCTTTCAAACTATAATTCCTAAGAGGAAGATCTTTCCATCATTCGTTGTTGCAAGCACGGCAAGGAAACAGACATTTAGTAATCTCCATAAAGGGTCGAAGATCGAACCAAGCATGAAAATAGCTTTCACATATAACGAAAATTTTCCTCGAACAAATTTTCACCGAATTCTAACCTATTTTTCCCAGCCTACCAGTTTTATCTTGCACAAAATAAAATACAATTATACTAATTGTAGTTTAATATTTTAGCGGCTTTCCGACATGCTGATGGGAAGAAGATCGATGGAAGGAGAGTACTGGTGGACGTCGAACGTGGGCGCACTGTCAAAGGCTGGCTACCGCGCCGCTTGGGTAAGGATTACATTCTAGCAATTAGATTTACTGAATTGACCTGAGTTGATTCCTACTCTTGGCGCTGGAAGCAAAGTCAGAAGTCTTTTAAGATAACCTTATTCGCCATTACAAACAATATGTAACAATACGTATGCGTAATTGTAGGCGGAGGATTGGGTGGAACCAGGCGCGGAGGTCCAGAAGTCAATTTGAAAATTTCTGGCCGAGAAGATCCTGACCGGGACAGATTTCGAGATGACGCAAGAGAGGAGGTCAGACCTCATCGAAGGGAGAGAGAGAGATCCAAGGAGCGCGAGTCAAAGAGGGAGAGGAGTCCTCCACGTCGCGATCGGGAACGCGACAAGGATAAGGATAGGAATCGGGATCGCGTCGAAAGAAATCCTGATCGAGAGCGTGATCGTGAACGTGATCGTGGAGATCGGAGTGAGAGGAAAAGACGTCGTTCCAGATCCAAGGACAAAAAGGATAAGGATAGAGACGTTGAAGAAGGTGGAGAAGAGAGGCCGCGGAAACGCTCCAGATCAAGAGAGAAGAAAAAACACAGGAGCAAGTCTCGGGACAGAAAGCGAAAGAGGGATAAAGATCGGGACGGGTAATTGGCAATTTTAACATTGACCATTTACGCTTTGTTATTTGGCATATTAAAAATTTCGGTTTTATTTACAGTGAACGGGGAGAACGTGACCGTGATCGCGATCGCGACCGTAAGGGCAAAGACCGCGTTAAGACCGAAGATGGGGATACGGGTGAAATTCGTGTCAAGGAGGAGCCAGTCGATGACTATCCAAACTTTGACGATTCATACTACAACGGAGCTGGCTACATGAAGCCTGAGCCAGATGAAGAAGGTGACGAAGGTGGACCTCCAGTTTTAAGATCCGACGGGGCTGGGAATGACGACTACGGCGAGTACTGAGTCGAAATGACTTCGGGAAAACCGGACAAGTGTTCAGTCAAATTCATCGCATGCCGAATATCCTTATCCTTAGATATGAATCAAAATATCCAGCCTGTCAAAACTCTAAAATATTGACTTCCTTGTGTTGTTGTAATTCATGAGTCCAAATTTTGTTACAAGGTTTACTTAGGAATCATTTTCCCATTTTCTTGTAGAATACTATATTGTTTGGATTTGTTTATATCAATTGTTTTTTGAAAATGCTTGAAAATTTTAACTTCTATTTACTGCGGGAAGAATTTGAATGAAATTGTTTTGAAGTAACAACCAAAATCAAGAATAAAATTCTCATTTTTTCCGTTTCGAAACAAAAAACTTTGCTCTTTTGTTGCTCCCCAACTATATAACACATAAAATTATGGAAGACGGAACCTCACAAGAAGCAATTAAGGTATAATTGAAATTCTGGTTCAGGCTATCAAGCTTTTTCTATTAATTTGATTGTCTAATGTGTTCTACACTTGTAGTCAACTCTGAAATTTACTTCACTTTCTCAAGTTGTTTTTTTGTGCGCTGATATACCGAACAATTGAACCTAGATAAATTTCATTAAGGCTTGGGCCCTACTGTTTTCAAGAGATTTGGTAATGTGAGAATTTTTATGTCCGATCCATATGCGCTGAAAATCAAACGAAATAATTCAGGCATTTGTTTCCTTTCATCAATTTTTATGATCCACCAGGTTTCGGAATAAGGATTCGGTCAGCCAGTCGCGGGTCGATGTTCTCCACCAAATATAATTACACCGCCAGGACGCTTCAGATTCTTCGTCAATTAACAGCTTTTTAGTAAAAAAAAAACTCAAACTCGGTTAGGATTTAAGAATTTGTCCACAATATAAGCAGGACTGTAAATTCCAGCGTATCCCTTCCTCAAGAAACTCACACGTTAATTTACAGAATGCATTTTCGGATTTGCAAATGTGTAATTTGTAATTTCATATTTGTGAATTTTTTATCTGCCTCTACTTGTACCATATCTCAAAATTTAAATAGCAAAAGTGTGAGTCGAATTGTTTTGGATCAAGTGGCCCAATTTCACAGTGCACAAAACAATTTTGAAATTTTATTAGTTGCAGTGCCCATGAGTAAGTGACAAATTTGGTAAATTAAATCAATAATACAAAAGTTTTCTGTTGCTGCCTTCTATAAATTAAAACTAGTTCAATTGAGTTCAATAAAATTAAAACCAAGCTCTGCCAAAGAAATAAATTCAACAACTTATATAGCAGATATTACCATACTTTCTCGCCTCACTTTGAATGAAATTTTGGGCAATTTAAGCCAAACTTGATCATATTTATTTCTTATTAGCCATTAACGCACCCAGCATAATGCAATTTATCTGTGCCGAGAAGGACGAATAAGCAACCAAACTCAGACACCAACAAAACAACGCCCAACTATTTTGAAATCTAATATACGACATTATTTTTAAATAGATATGAAGGAAATGGAACAAGAAATTCTTTGTCTTTCCATTTCACCCATAGCCGTAGCCGCTTCTGGGAATCTTGGACTTTCTACATCAAATCTACAAAATCTTGTTACTTTTGCCATTTTTGCTAACAAGTCATCGTTTTTCAGTAAATTTGAGAATGAAGCCGAGTTTCTGGTACGGAGAACCAAGGCTTTGAAACTTTGGCATAAGCACATTTAATACTATAATGTTAATATTATTCGTAAGGCATCACCGGGCCCTCAATTCTACATTTGGCCTGAGCCAATCGACGCGATGGAAGAAGCTCGTTTTGAATTGGACAAAATTGTTTTTTCTGAACAAATAATCAAGAAAATTCAAATGGACAGTCTCATTTTCTCAGTTTTTGTATTGGCGGACGAAACAATTCTTATTTGGGAAATATACTTTATTAGGAATATCCGAGTAATTGAACAAGTGACATTCACTTTTGCACCGGAAACCGGAATATTTTGGAATGATTTGGCCAGAAAACTCCCCAGACGATCAAATTTTCGAAGAGCTACTATAACAGCAATTGCAGGAGTATTGTCAAACATTTTAACTGCGCACACCTTCCCCATGAATTGGCCTTTATTTTGGATTTCTTCTTAGGATGATCCTGACTATGACTGGGAAGCGAAATTTGTCGATGACAAAACAAATTCATCACTTGAGAGTGGATCCGCAGTAGAAATGCTTTGGGCGATGAGGGATACACTTAATTTTAGGTACGATTGGATTAGAAAAAATTTCAGAGATTTTAAATGATCTCAACTAATTAATCACGTTTGGATGGATTTACCTTGGAAAATTTCAACTTAGCTTGGAAGGTCAAAGAAGTGATTTCTCAAAGGAAGTTGAAAAAAACGTTTTTGAGATTGAGCGAATGGAAATTGAGCTTTTGAAGGGGAGAGTAGACATTTGTATTTCATTAATGGCATTAAAGATAGGGACTGCCAGGCACTTGTCTTACCTTCAACCTGCTGACGTTGTCAGGTAAAAATAACAATTTGTTCCAAGGATTTACTATTGCCAGGTCGGCGAAATCTAACGCATAATCTATTTTTTATATTAACATTTCAACAGAATCAAAGCATTTTTTGTGCAGCCTCCAAACACTGCACTTCGTGACATTTTCTTTACGATTTATTCACCAAGTTTACAGTACACAATTTATGGCACACTTGTTTCTATACCCATTCTATTTAAAATTATCATTTGGGCTAATTCGAAACGGAGAGGCTGGCTTAGATACTCAGAAATGAGTTTGGCTGATGAATCATTCATATGGGCTATGGGCGCAGCCTCTCAGCAAGGTAATGATGTCGAAAAAGTGGTTCGAAATGAAGCTTGATTGATATATTGATGATTGTCTAGGGTGGTATACAATTCCAACATTTATGTCTACCAAAATTGTCTTTCTTACTGGATCTGTGACAGGAATGCTTTGTTACATTGTATTCTGTGCTGCTGTTGTTTCGAAATTATCTGTTGAAATTGAACCCATATCAAGTTTTCAAGATTTGATAGATTTCAAATTTATCTTGTTTGCGGACAAGGACACAGTACCGTACCACTTTGTTTTACCGGTATGCAGTCTTGTAAATTTTTGATCTTTCAAATATTCAAATTTGCCCTTGTTTCATACAGGATATACCGAAAGGTCAAATGAAATCAATGGACGAGATGGGATTGGACTTGCCCAGCGCATTCAAACGTATTATTAAAACAAAAAGCGCAATTTTAAGTTATGAGGATGTCATGCTAGTCGCTTGCAAAAAATCACAAGAGGACAGTTTATTCTGCGAGTCGGTTTCCTCCATGAGCGCTACTAATAAGGGTGTCCCATTCTCCATGATTGTAACGAAAGGATCACCTTTCCAAGAATTCTTCAATCAAAAGTTTGTGAAAAGCTTGAGCATCATGGAGGCAATATTTGTACCTAATTTGAAATTTAATTTCTAGAATCATGCTAATGAAAGAGAGAGGGTTGAATTGGCGATTTGATGGAATATACAACGAAGGGGTCAGACTCACGGAGAATCAGAGAGAAAAGCATCGGGACAAAAAGCCACTTGGGCTGTCGGATTTGTTTTCTGTTTTCATTATATTTACTGTCTTATTTGCCTGTAGTTTTGCGCTCCTATTTCTTGAACGATTAGCTAAAAGGATAAAATCTCTCAAATTGTAAAACCGAAAACTTGTTTTGCATTTGCGGCCTGCTTCGAGTTCACCTGTTCTCATCTAAGTTTAATGGAGTATATGAGTTTAAGTTTACGAAATTTGGTTTGACTGGGAACGTGTAAAAGTGAAAGTGGACTTTTTCTCGCCACATTTTTAGCAATTTAGTTGAGGTGCGGTGCGGTGCGCCAAGATCGTAGTCGTAATTATTCTTTATTTTGGTCAGTAGTATCCCAATTGTGATTAAAAATAAAATTTATGAGTGTTCTTCACGTATGGTTATCGAAAGTCTGCCTTTATATTCAGCCCTGCTCCAAACACTTCCTACGCACACAAAATAATTGTACAGGTGTCATAAAAGCATTCGGTGAGAAAGTGGTCAAATTTTATCAATACGTACGTTTCCGTTAATGCGTCATGTATAGGTAGGCAGGCACATGGATTTTGAGAAGACAAACACTTGAGAAACCACACTTGAGACTTGAACTACAAAGCTTAACTGTGCAGAGCTTCTAAAAAGCATCTATTATAAATTCTAAATGCGGGCATTCTTCTTCAGGAGCACTTTAAATGCTGAAAGTACAACAATACATCCCAATCATAAATTAATTGGGGGAGTCGTAAAAGCAGGTTGAAATTCAAATGAATGGAATATCAGATGCAATCGCAGTATTCTGGCATGGGCCAACCAGGCCACCGAAGACCGAACCGAATTGAAATGCAAAAATCGGGAACGTTCATCAGTCTCCACTAATGAAGCGATGCATGGTTATTTTGCTGTTCTGATAATAATTTACAATCTTATTTCAATTTCAAAATCTTCACTTAAGGGAACGTCAAGAAAATTTTCGGAGTTAAACTTGCTTTTATCAGTGAATCAAGAAAACGTTATCGTAGTCTCAGGTGTGCCGAACTCTGGTATTTTGAACGGTTCTGATGCTGAGCTTTGGAAATTGGAAGGCAAGTTGACTACAACTACCATCAGTGTGATTCTGAATTGGACTGAATATGAATACAACTGGCTGCAAACTCAACAGCACAGGATTTCAATTTTCGTCGAGTATGTAAACATTTCGACTGCAAGCATGCTGGAGCAGGTACGAAACAATGAAACCGCACATAAAAATTGCTTGAAGACGGTATTTTTAAAACATTCATCCAAATAGATACAAGCAGACTCACCATCGCATAATTTCGACATCTTTCTAATCATGGAGGATACTTGGAGGGTCAGAAATAAGTCATTTTATGACATAAATGGACTAAATTGGCCCATTGACACTGATATCTACACGATTACACGGTCCAAAACTAAAAATGATATCAAATTCTCAATTCAAGAAATCTATTCAATTGGAAATAAAATAATACGTAATGAAATTTCTCTTCCGAATAATCCGATTGAGTTTGAAGCTGTCCCAGGAGTTCTTCATGCCAAGGCTATCCGGAGAAGCAATTTCCAAGGAGTCCTATTCAAAGCAATTGCCGCAGTAAGATTCTATTGTGTTGAATGTTGCATAATTATCAATTTCAAAAAAATTCGTAGAAATCTTTATTGTCTGAATTTAAAGGATGATCCAGACTACTCTCCAGAAGTTTCGTTCAAGCCAGAAGTGGATGAATTTCAAGGGGGTAACTCTGTCGATATTTTGAATTTCTTCAGAGACGCCTTGAATTTTACGTAAATACGACGTGATTTTAAAATTACTTAGTTTGCAAAAGCTTCTTCCATTGAGATTTTGTATTCAGAATTCAAGCAATGCGAGGGGATTGGCTAAACCAAGATGAAAATGGAACAATAAGTGGAATGGCGATTCCAATTATGAACGGAAAGGCTGATATTAGTATATCGCTCGTTGAACTAACTCCTGCAAAAGGTCGACAACTAGGATTTCTGCACCCAATCGTAACTGACAGGTGGATTGCTTGAATCCTTTACATTTCAAACAAGCTATTAATTGAAACTTTAATTGTGGTTTGCATTTTTTAACGAATTTGTTCGATTCAAAGGATTTTTGCATATTTTGTACAACCAAGTCCAAGCAAACTTCAAAATATACTTCTCAGCCCTTTTCGAAAGGACGTCTGGAGTGCATTGTTCTTGGCTTGGGCACTCATAATTTTGTCAATAAAATTGTACTCCTTGCTCCTAATGAAGACAGGTATGCAAACGGAAGAAGTTGACGGCGAAATTTCTCAGAATTCGTTGCTTTGGGCTGTGGCAGTGGTTTGTCAGCAAGGTAAAATTGAAATTAATTGGGCTACTATGAAAAAAGTCATAACGTTTTTAATTGCTCACTTAATGCCAGGGTGGTACGAAAACCCAAAAACAAACTCGTTTCGAGTTATATTCCTGACTGGATACATGACTGCTTTCGTGTGTTTCACTGCTTATTCTGCCGGAATTGTCTCACATCTTACAGTGGATTTAAATAAAATCCGATCTGTGCAAGAACTTCTTTACTATAATTACCAGTTCTTCGCAGACGAAGACACGACAGCGCCTTCCTACATATTACCGGTTTCGCCTTTGATAATAAACATCTAACATTACTTTAAACGTGCTAAACGTGATTAATTTTCTGAAATTAATGCTATGTCTTCCCAACTAGATTATAGAAAACCAAACAAACAATTTACATGCTCGGATCTTTGATGACATTTCTGAGGCTGTGGTTAGAATTCATAATTCCAGCTCAGTTTTCTTCAGCTTTCCAGACACGTTCTACATGGCAGCTAATCGCATTAATTACTCGGATGATTTCCTTTGCTACGAAGTAATGTATATCCAAGTCAGTCGTATTGGACTGCCATTTGGTATGTTCATGAAGAAGGGTTCACCCTACAAGGAATTCTTTAATTGCAAGTAATTAAACTAACCACTTACATCCTTGCTCCTGTCGATTACTTTGTAGCAAAATTTCAAATCATATCAATAAAACTTGGCAGAATTCTTCTGATGATTGAGCGCGGATTAAATCATCATTACAGTCAGAATTACGCTCAAGCAACTCGTCCAAAATGCAGTCAAAAGAAACCGTCAAATCGTCCACTAGAGCTTAATGATGTTTTTGCAGCATTTTTGATTCTTCTAGTCGGTTATGCTGTCAGTTTCACGATTCTACTTTTCGAATATTCAATTCACAGGGTGCTACATCGTAGAAAATTGAACTATTACTTGAAAACTCTTCTGCGTTGACATTGATATTTTTTGTTGGACTCACTAAACGGGTGTCTTCATTTTCCTGGGAACATTTATTGTTAGCACTTGCCACACCCAGCAAGGGTTTTCCTAAATTTTGACAATTTCCATTTCCTCCTCATTATTTGGTCCTCGAAGTACTCTAGTCTCTGTTGACATTGACAAGGTGTCATTGAATATGCAATTCTCTGAGGAAAACGATTCTATTTGGGTGCACCTTTAGAATCAGTAATTCTAGCAGTACAAGGGTAATAATGGTTCTGTACTATAAAATGGAATTCGTGTCTATTTGGTATTGAAATAGTGAACAGTTAGTTTGTCACCGAGTCATGCACCATTTTCAGTGTACCCATTTTTGTAAACTATGGAATAACAATAAATTGTTCCAACTGATTGAAGTTGTAGCCGTAGCATTGTTGGTTTCATTTGCTTCCGTTACTGGGACTGGGAATGATCACAGAATATTGATTAATATTTTTGGTGATTTGATTCGTAGACTTGAACATTGTCCAGGATCTGTGCCTTCATTTGGTCAACTGTTTTGTGGAAATTGCAGTCATCCCGAAAACAGTAAAGAATAAATTCATTCTTAAAATTTGCGGAAATACAATGCAGTTTTTGTTTTTGCAGGTACTCGTTTTTACGAATATCCATATTTTGAAGTAGCACTTGATAGCGACTCAAGTGTAATCAGCGTTTCTACTGCTTCTGGCACTCCAATAAATATTTATTTCGTCTCTGATACTTCCAAATTAGTGAGTACTACAGTTTTGGTACGCTGGAATAATTCAAGTCTGAATTTTGCAATAATTTCAAAACATTATCCATTTTGTTTGGAATAGCAAAAGAGCAGCACACAATTAATTGTATCAGCCGATCTTAACAACACAAATGCCAAAAACGGTTTGAACAATGAACATTTGAAAGCAATATTCGAGGAGTTGATTAGTAAATTCGGTGACCAATTCAACCCCTCTTTGAATAGCAATTTGTTCTTTGCATTTATTGTCCAAAATGAAAGTGAAAATTGCCAATCCCAATTTATTCTTTCGACGACATCAGTGTGGGAATACTACAAAGTAGCAGGGAAATCAATACTGAATCAGATTGAACTATGCGATTTTGAAATTACAAATGTCTATTCCCAAGTGCATAAAAAACGTATCCGAAGGAAAAACTTTCATGGGGCAAATATTCGCATCACAGTTGCAGTAAGATAATTGCTATAATATTGTGCTACTTGCAACAATTAAAAATTGACTAATTAATATAAATTTCTTGAATCAGAACGATTCGACTGGAGAGCTTGAGGTCAAGTATACGACGGATACCGATGGAACTTTTAAACTTTTAAGTGGGTCGGCTGTCAGCGTATTATGGGATTTGCAAGTTTTCCTCAATTTCACGTAATTGTTTCCAAAGGTAGTTACACTACTACAACAATGTGGAATTATAATTTTTGGTATTTTCATCAGATACTCTGTACTAGTTGGGGATTGGATCACTCGATTCCCAAATGGAACTTTGCGTGGAATTACGTATTCGCAACTCAAAAATGGTTCAGCAGACATGCAAATTTCTCTCCCAACAATGCTACCTTACAGAGCAGCTGAGTTTAGCTTTTTGCAACCAACATACTATGGAGGGTATACAAATTTTCTTGAAATTCAAAAAACAGCAAATTTGTCTTTGCCATTATTTCGAATATGTTTCAATTATTGCAGAATCAAAGCCTTTTTTATACAACCACCGTCGCGCTATGTTCGTGACATGTACATGGAACCATTTCAATTTCAACTATGGGCTGGATTTTTCTTGACTTGGTGCTTAATTCTTTGCTGTCTTCGACTTGTTGCCGTGATACAGAAATATTGTAGCTCATTGACCGAAATTCCTATTGAAGACAATAAGACGGATGAGACTCTGGATGAAAGTTTTATGTGGGCTGTGGGTGTGACTTGTCAACAATGTAAATCTCAATTATGAGCGCT
>JAQGCM010000957.1:0-18737 GCA_034699705.1 Hymenaphorura dentifera
CTAACATTAACATTTGCATTTTGCATTGTCTTGCATTGCATTGCATTTGCAGCTCAGTTGGTTGTGTTCAGTTGATGCACTTTTTCCATTGTTCTCTTCTCAAGAGGGAAGCTCATGACATGAACATTAGGAATAAATATTTACAAAAATTATTATTAGTTTAACAAGAAAGGAACAAAAACATTTAGAAAACCGTCCTTTGAGATTTGAGACCCGGCCCTTTGTAGTGTTGAATTATTTTTGGGTCTGGCCTTTTGGCCCTTGCTTGCACGCTTTTTTAGGCTTGGTACTTGAGACCGAGCTATTTTTTAGGCCATGCTGCCCTAGGCCATTCATCACCAAATCGCCAAAAATGGTATTAGCCATATTGCTCGTAAACGCACCGCGTAAATTCAAAATTTTAAGTCAACAAACACCGCAACCGCTCTAATTTGACTACATTTCTACGAAGCCAACTGCACAAAACAATAAATTGCAATTTTTGGAACGCAAGTGCTCGGCTTGCTCACAAATTGCAATTAAGATCGTTGGAAAGCATCTGAGAATGTACATGGACATTTTGAAAAAAAATCAATCATGCCCAATATTGCCCAACTGAACTGTTGTGCCGATTTTTCGAAGCTCTAAGCTCTAGATTATATCATTCGAGAAAAGTAGTCTATATTGTTCCCTGAGCCAAATTTGAATTTTTTCAGAGTTGTCAACGGTCCCTTTTTGAAAAAATTTAAGGATGCCCAAGCCCAACTGTGTTGCTGATTTTTTTCAGCTCTAGATTAAACCATTCAATGAAATTTGAAATGTAGCCAAAAATCGCCACTGCATGTATTGCTCTGAGCCTGAATTTTTTCAAAGTGCTCAACGGTCTCTTTTCGAAAAAATTCAAGGATGCCCAAGTGTTTTGTCGATTTTTTTAAGCTCTAGATTTAACCTTCATACGAAGTTTGAAAAGTAACCAAAATTGCCACAGCTAGCAGCTGAACCTAAATTTTAATTTTTTCAAAGTGCTCAACGGTCCTTTTTCGAAAAATTCTAAATTTGCATCACCGAAAATCCGACAATCGGTCTAAGAACTCCCTCTCGAGACAACGAATCGTGAGCGTTCGTGAGATTTCGGGTCTTGTCGTTGTCTGGTCGCTCGCGAATTCTTGAAGCGCAGCGCAACGCAGAAGAGCCGAGTTCTTTTTTTTTTGTGTGTGTATGTGTCTTTCTTTTTTACTTTGGTTTTCTAGCATGGCTTTGTGTGCATTTGGCCAAACTCAGCAACTCAGCTCAGCTCCACATTTCCCACATTGTTTTCATCCTTCGCATTTTGCTCTGACTCGCAATCGCAACTCGCTTCATTCAATTCAATTCACTCACTCCTTGCGTTCGTTTCGTTCCACAGACTCTCATCATCATCAACAAATCTCTCAAATCTGGTTCAAAAATTAAAAAAAAAGTTAAAAATCTATTTTAAACTCAACTCAACTGCTGGCTGAGCTCAACTCTGAAGAAGACAAAACTACTAAATTCGTCGTCTTTCGTCATCCGCTGCTGCTGTTCCTCCTGCTGCCGTCGTCAGTCTTCAACGTCAAGCCAACA
This sequence comes from Hymenaphorura dentifera, assembly GCA_034699705.1. Lineage (NCBI taxonomy): Eukaryota > Metazoa > Arthropoda > Collembola > Poduromorpha > Onychiuridae > Hymenaphorura > Hymenaphorura dentifera. Next base: position 1,582 of record JAQGCM010000957.1, read on the forward strand.
AAGCAAAGCAAAGCTGAGTTGTGCTTGCTGTGCTGTGCTAGTGCTTCGTTTGTTCAAAAAGTATTGTTGACTGTTTCTACTGTGTGTCGTGTGCGCCGTGCTTTAAGTGCTGTTTTACCCTCCTCGACCGACTAACCTCAACCTCGACCCCGTTTCGGTTCAATCCTATCGTCCATTCTTAATCGAAGGCAGACATTCCGAAGAAGACCTCAAACAAAATTTTATCATCTCTTAGGTCCTTTGAGACCAGTATGCCAAGTAAAAGGTAAGGGAAGGGAGTCAAAAGGCAACATTATTTGGGATTTTTGTTAGTTCAGTAGTTTTGATTTTGTTCTTTCTTCGTTTCTTCTGTTGCAGTATGTCACCAATGCCGATCCAGACTAAAATTGGAGATGCTTCATTGAAATTCGGACCAGACTGGTTAAGAGCCCTGTCATCACACGATAGTGCTACTCCTGGAAGTGGTCCGACCGGCAGTGGGCCTGGAGGATGGAGTTCTGGAAGTGGAGGTGGTGGAGGTTCGGTGAGGGAAGGAGGTAGCTATTCATCTGCTGCTTCTTCAAATCAACATCATCAGCAACACCACCAATACTCCAGTTCGAATTCAACATCGCACAGGGAAGGACGTGGTCACAACAATAGTGTGACCACTTCTTCTGGGACCAGTAGTGGCAATACGAGCACGAATCGCTTCCAGCTCCCAGAATTTGGTTATGGGCGAGAGGAGATGTTGGCACTATTTGACAAAAACTTACCGCCACCAGATTTTCTCCCAGCATTTGGAACTCTCTACATTGAGAAAATGCAACCGCCCTTGGCTTTCTCTCAACCATCAGAGGAGGAGCTAGTGAGTGTTTCAGAAACAGATTTTTAAAACTTCTAAATTTAGCAATTTAGATGATAGAGTCCATGGAATTGAAGAGAATTTCTGAGTAATTGTTTTGTTTTCCCTAGCGGGTTTGGCATGTTCCGCAACCTGAGTCATCGAGGCAAAGTACGGTGGGTCCACCACCAGTAGGCAGAGGAGGGTATTCGGTTCGTGGTGGGCGTGGAATTAGTAGTGACAGAGGACGAGGTCGTGGGGGGAGAGGCGGCTACTACGGAAGACCTCACGAAGAAGAAGACCGTTCGTTCTCCAGAGCTCCTAGAACATTCGAACGTTCACAGGTAACTCTATTTGTGCACTTATTTTACATCAGTGAAATCCATCACAATGTATATTGATAAATTTTTAGAGCGCGCATGAACGGGTTTGGGTTGAGCGGAACGGTGGAGGAAACGGACCAGCACCGCCACCTCAAGAGGATGGTGGGGCGAGGGGAAGCTGGAGAGCGCGAGAAAATTTTTCGAATAAGCGCTACGAAAATGATGGCGACGGCTGGAGAAGACCAAGCTGGAGGAATGAAGACGAGGAACCGCGCTCGCATTCTCGACGACTTCACAAAAGCTGGAGTGACGATGGCACGCATGAAGGCATGCCAGAATGGTAAGAGTCCATAATAGACAATCCAACAACCTTCTGTACAGCACAAGAAACTAATCTATTTAATTTTGTTTATTCAGGTTGACAAGCAATCCTAGTGAGGAAAGTGGGACGTTTGATTCTAGCGGAGCATTTCATGAGGAAGACAGGTATAGCGCAAAATCCAATGCTTTTGAGCAGAGTCGACGAGATTTGGAGAAAAACAGCAGAGAATCAAAGGGTGAATCCGAGCCATATGGATCTCAAAATGACAGAGGTAAGTTGTCACTACAATCACATTTCATAGCATGTATTTCTGGAATACTTACAATTTACAAAATGTTTGTTTATTTCTAGTACAAAAGCGCGCCCCCGAAAGGAACGATAAGAAGGCTGTGATTCATTCTCCAGTTATGGAGGAAGACCCTTCGGACCTTTCACCAGACATCGGCAGGCTTAACAACACAAGTCATGAATCTCGCTACAGAACCCCCAGTGAATCGGCACCTGATGTTTCAAATGTGAAGGCGAAATTGACACCGTTGCGAAATGACGAGCCTTCGGTCCCACAGCAGAAACAAGCGATGCATCATCCAGAGTTCACGGATAGGTCACACGAGAGTGTGTCTCCACATCAAACCCCTCCCCTCTCTGATTCTGACGCTGCAAACCGAACTTCGTCGAATCAGACCCAGTCCCAGTCCCGTCTCCAACAGCCCACCATCGATACCCGAATTCCTCCAAATGCTGCACGTAATTTTAATTCGATTCAGGAGGAACATTACTACAGGTAAGTTCGAGCCCACCGCCAAATCGAATGAAGGTCTAATTTTTTTCATATGTTTAGCATGGCCGAGGAAGCGGATATGGTGGCCAAATTAATTGAAGACGACGGATCGCTAGCCCATTTCTCTTCACCTTCCGTACCCACCCAACCTCCCAGTGCTTCCATTCCTATTATGGGCAATACCGCCGCAGCTTCAACTGGTCCCACAAATCACACTAACAAAATTAGTGGTGGGAACATCAATGCTAACATCTCCGCCGCTTCTCTGCGGCCAAGTCCACCACTAATCTCCCAACAACAAACTCCAGTCCGACCCCCCAGCCCAGGCTCATTTGAAGTGTGGTTTTATCGCGACCCTCAAGGAAGTGTTCAAGGGCCATTCACAACTCATGAGATGGCCCAGTGGTATCACCAAGGGTATTTTACTGGAAGCCTCCTTCTTCGGCGCGAGTGTGACAAAACTTTCATTACACTGTCCGAAATGGGAAAGTTATACTGTAGGAATCCTTTCTTACTCATTCCTGACGCCCCAATGCCACCCCCTCTTCTGGTAAGCCCCGGTTTGATTCTATGATTTGCCAGTTCGAGTACTTCCCTTATTTATTTATAATTGCTAACCTAATTTTTTCTATTTAGGATCCAAGTGCCTTAGATAATCCATCAGAACCAAGTCTTGTCGCTCAGTACCACCAAAGACTTCTGCAGCAGCAGCAGCAACAACAGTACCATATGAAGTAAGAGCTTAAGAATTAAAGAATAATTGTTAAAAGAATATCTCTATTTGTTACTAATGCTTATGAAATGAACTCTTTTTATAGGCTAAACCAAAGTGGTATTCGTAAAGAAGGTGAACCTTGGCAAGGACAAGTCCCACTGCAGCAGCAGCAAGTCAATCAGTCTGCGAATTCAAGGCCTGAAGGAACAAATCCATCGCCAGCTCAGCTCCAAGCTCAAATGCTCCTCAACCTTGCAAAACAAGCCGGCGTTGTTGTGAATGACGACAACCCTAATCCAATTGAGCATCTCCAGGCGATATTCAACCGCCAAGCTCAAGTAAGTTTACAGGTTTAGTTTAGTTTAAAGTGAATTAGTCCATAAAAAAACGCAGGCTGCTAATTGATTAAATTTCTAATTATTCCAGGTTAAAGGGAACGATATTACGACTAACAACAAGAATGAATTCATTAATTCCGCTATGGTGCCCCCACAAATGAACGCACAGGTAAGTCTGCAAAATTATTTAGGCGTTAGATTTTGGACCGAGTTAATTTTTATAATATTTTTATAGATGGATGTCCGAAAATCTCCAACCCAAGGATCACCGGATCCTATTCAGTCCTTGGTTCAACAGTTGACAAACATGGTCAACTTGCAACAGTACCCGCCGAAAACTGTACCCAAAGCGATGGAAGTTTCGCCACATTGGGGAGGCTCCAGCGTTCCCACCCTTCCTCCTGTTCAGCATCAATTCAACAATTGGGCAACTCAAACTCAAGGGCCTAGTCAAAACCAAATGTGGGAATATCGTGAACAATTCCTCAAATTGCAGCAACAGAAAATGGTAATACATTCGCTCCTAACCTAAGTTAAGTTCTTACGTTTGAGATTTGCCAAATAAAATAATAACAATTTTTTATGTAGGAGGGTGAAATGTTAAAGCAAAAGAAAGAGGAAGAGCTTGAGCGCAAACGATTGGCCGAGGAGGAGGAGAGAAAACGACAAGAAGAACAGCAGAGACTCGAAGTTGAGGAACACAGGAAGGTAATAGAAATAAACAAATACAAGTTAGTTAGTGGTCTGAGTTGAGTAGTTTTAAAAATATGCACTAGCCACAGGGCTAACACCACTTTGGTTCTGATTTTAAAAAGGAACTTAAGGAACAGTACATGCTGCAAAAGAAACAAGAGGAAATAATAAAACAGCAGCAGCAGGCGGCAGAGATGGCCCGACAAAAGGAAGCTTTAATCCAACAACAACGCCTTCACCAGCAAGAGTTGGAGCGACAACAGCAGCGCTTTGAGCAGCAACGGCAGGAACAACAACGTCTGGAGCAACAACGGCTAGAGCAACAACGGCAAGAGCAACAACGAATGGAGCAGTTGCGCCAGGAACAACAAGAGCGAGAAGAACAACGCAGACTTCAACAAGAGCGCGAGGAACAGCAACAACAACTTCGGCTCCAACAGCAAGAACATGAAGAAAAACAGCGCCAACATCAGCTCAGAATTCAACAAGAGCAAGAGCAACAAGAAGCTGCCAAACAGAAAGAGTTACAACAAAAGTTCTCTTGGATTTCTTCACCTGTTCAACAACAGGTTCAGCCGGTTGAAGCTCCCCCAGCCCTCAGTCTTCTTGAAATCCAACAGGAAGAGGCCATCAAAGAACACGAGAATACGATCAGACAACAGGCCGCCAAGAAAACGAAGCAATTACAACAAGAGCAGGCGAAACGTGAGCGTGAAGCCAAGAGTGGACTTAGTTTGAAATGGGCTCAAACTGCTCAGCCGCAGAAAGTTGTGACCAAAAGTTTTGCTGAGATTCAGGCGGAAGAGCAAGCTAAGCTTTCTAAGGTGGGCAAAGTTTGCTCATTTTTTGATATATTCGAGAATTGAGGATTGCTTTTGTGCAATTTATAGAACGCTTCATTTAATTTCTTTTTTAGCAACAAGAGAAAGACAGAGAACAACGAGCAATAGTCAACCAAAGCACACAATTGCAACAAGTTTGGAGTTCCAGCCTAACTTGGGCTAATCGAGCTTCTCTCAACGCTCCCCCAACTACGCCGAAGTTAAATGGTAAGTCTTTCAACAGCATTAACTGATTAGTCTAATTAGGCTTATGCTAATATCCAATTTACATTACGTTTTCTTTCTGCAGGAGGAATTTGGGATGACCCACCCAATTTGGGAGCTGCGACCGCGAGCGGAAAGCAAGCGAAACCCGCTTCAACGACCAGCAGCAACTCATCACCGTCAAACGCAGGCGGAAATACCAGCAGTAATAAACAGACAGCGTCAGCGCCCGCTCAGCAACAAGGTCAGGGGAAACGAGGCAAAGAGTCAGATGAGGCGTTTTTGAAATTGTTTCAAGAGCACGGAATGAAAAATAGCCGAACCCAATCCCAACACCAACCCCAGGATGAGTTTACCCGATGGTGCTTTGAGACCGTGGAAGGAATTGGTGGTGGGATTGACATTGCCACTTTTGTCAGTTTCTTGAAAGAGGTCGAGTCACCGTACGAGGTCAACGACTATGTCAGGTAAGAATCCTGGCAACTCAACGCCCTCGCTTTGCTTGAATTTGAAAAATTGCCCTGACTGCACATTTATGAGTCAATTTTTTTTCCTTCAGATCATACCTTGGGGACGGAAGAGATGCACGTGAGTTTGGCAAAGAGTTTTTGGAACGTCGATCTCGTTGGAAGAATGCTCGCAAAGGTCAGGACAAGGATGGGGAAGGGTTTGAAGACAATTTGTGTCGCCCGGCGTACGCTGTCAATCCAACCCAGAGTGAATTTCAAGAAGTGAAAGTAATTTCGAAATCATAGCTCGATCATCTATCAAAATTTATTGGTTTCTAAACAAAATCCTATAAATTGATTCTAAAAGGTCAAAGGGAAAAAAGGAAAGAAGGGCAAAATGCAAAAAGTTGACTCGAGGATTTTAGGATTTAACACAACGTCTGCACCAGATCGTGTGAACGTTGGGAAACGAGATTACGGTGATGGTACTGACTAAACCCCCAAAAGTGACGTGAGGGAGCGAGCGAGTGACGAGAGCAAAAAGTTATGGAACGTTATAAAAAGAAAAACAATGAATCATTATATAAAAAGTATAAATAAAAAGTATTCAACAATACACTGGTTTTACACAAATTGCCAACAGTCATTCTTTGACGAGTTTACAACACGTGAAATTCATTTCTTTATTTTTAAAGTTCTTAGCTAAATACTTCTTAGCTTTTGAAAATTCATAAGTGAAAAGTATTGTTTTAATATTTATTTATTTCTTATAAATGAAGAGTAGTGTGGAGTGCTGCTGATTTTATTTATTCAAGCTGAGGGAGATCGTCATCGTCATCTTCATCGTCAGAATCTCCGTCCCCACCCGGAAGGTCAGCCATGCTTGGTTTCCCGCCCGGCATGTCACCGCCGCCAAGACCACCCATGTTCTTCATCATCTGTACGGAGCACAACAATGGACAATAATTAATTCATTGTTGTGTTCAAAGGGGTTATTTTCATCATGCACAACAAAGGAAATTATTAGTAGTCAAGTATTTACCTCGGCGAAGTCCATGTTTTCTCCCATGCCTCCCATACCGCCCATTCCTCCCATGCCCATGCCCCCCATCCCGGGCATTCCCATTCCACCCATGCCTCCCATTCCTGGACGCCCTTCATCCTCTGACTCTTCATCTTCATCCTTCCATTTGTTAAAATCAATTTTGAGCCAGTGATGTTTGTCTGTCGTTTTGGTGAGTCTGGCCCAAAAGCCCTCGGTCTCTTTGATGAGAACAAGGTCTGTGCCTCGAGCCCGGACTTCAAAGTTGGACTGGTCCACTGAGATTTTGTCAAAGAGGTCTATCGTCAGTTGATAATCTTTCGAGTCGGGGCCGCCCGTTCCGGCGAAGGACACACTCGTCTCCTCGATTTTGACGGTTGGTGCTTTACAATCTTCTACACAAATTGTGAGAAGAATACTATTCTTCCTCTGCGCCCACATCACGCTCGGGGTAAGCCTGAAAATACAACAATAGAACAAAATCCTCCATCAATTTACGTAATTGGCTGACCATTTAGGTGGCATAATCGACAAACTAGCCTCATACGGATTGATTAGACAGACATTGCTTAACAGTGTCCAGAACAAAGAAAGACCAACAAAATTGTCCGAGAGCAAAGTGCCCTATTTGGGTAATTTAAGCAATCGGACCCGAGAGGGGGAAATGAGTTGAAGGTGTAGGGTCCCGGGTGCCAAAACGATCAATAAATATGTGTAGTTCTTTTAAAAGAACTTTGCGAACACTTTTCTAGAACATTAGTGACGTGCCCTCTTCGTTACACATTTGCACAGCGAGAATGAGCATGCATCCCTTTCGATTATTAAAAAATATGAACCAAATTAAAAATGGAATTTTGGCTAGCTCATTCATTTGCCAAAATTAGGGTGTCTTTGTTCTAGATTGTTCTTCGGCTAGCCGAAGCTGCATGCATGACTGAGTGCTTACATTTTGTTTGGCGTCGTCGGAATGTCTGCTCCTGCTCTTGGCTTTGGTCAAGTTGGTCTTCACGTTGACGATGACGATGGATGGTCAACTTGTCAGTTATTTTTCAGTGAAAATCGGGTTGGATTTAAGCAAAGTTTTGAAATTGTTTTTGATAAAAATGAATGAATTGAATGAAGAAGTGGAAGTGGAAGGGTTGAAGTGAAGGCAAGGCAGGCGAGTGGAGTGCGAGGAGTGAGTAAGAGACACGGATGCCGAATTGTTTGCTCGCGCCGCTCGGAGCTTCTTCTATTTTATTCTATCCAATCCAAACTTTCCAAACCCAACTTTAACTTTGTCTTACGTAATAAAATTTTTCTCACAATGCAAAATCCAATGCAAAATCCAATGCAATGCATGAAAACGAAAGCCAAAGCAATGCTTTGAAAGCATGAGCATGACTCCAGCTAGCAACTAGCAGCTCCTACTAGCTGGAGCTGGAGCAGCATTTCGATGATGTGCCATTTGAAGGAAACTGACCAGAGTTTGAAGAATTTCCAGCAGAGACCAGGCAAACCCCGTCCCTAGAATTTTATTATTATTTTTAGTGTCAAATTATTCATAATTTATTGTCTGGTCTGGAATAATTATTTTTTATTCGTTAGCTGGTTTGTTTCACAATTAAGTTTATTATTGTTTCAGTGAAAAAAAAACTGAAAACCAAACACCTCAATTCTCCTGTACGGCTCGGAAGTTGTGAAAAAATGTTTTTTTTTTGAGTCGCACGGACAGATTTTTGAAATTTTTGGCAACGTTTTGCTCATCAAAATGATTCATGAAAAATGAATGGTTTCCGCATTCATTGCACAACTTTTTTTTTATAAAAAGGTCATTTTTTTGACAATTTTTGCGGAGAATTGCTTGCAAATTTTAAAAATAATTTTGTTGAACTAGCTCGAGCTGACTGTACAATTGCGCACCGCAAAATATACTCTACAATTTACGATTTTAAGAATTTGCTAATATTTTGCAATACTACTAACAACGCCTAACACGACGACAACTACTGGAATTTATTAGCAAATACTTTCGTATTAAATTGTTAATTAAAACCTAAACCTACAGACACTTTTTTTAATTGAATCTTTGCTGCACCGTTTTCCTCAACTAATTAGAGAAAAACCCGAGTCTCCCCGCTTGGTTTGCATTGCCACGACATTTGTGTTTTGGCATTGCAGGCAAAATCATTCAACAATCAAATTTCTTCCGGGCATTAATAATTTATTTATTTTTATGAACAGTCGGTCTCAACGGTCTGCTGTTCAAAAATCCAGAAATCAACCATTGCTTTTAAAAAAAAATAGCTTCCCGTCAGACTCTGAACATGCTGCCGACCAACGTGGCGACTTGGGTGTCTGCCCATTATGACACTGGTAAAAATTGTACATTTAGTGTTGTAGAATTTTTTTTAAAGTTTCGATATCTTGTACGATACAGAATCATTAGTTCTGAAATTTCGACTAATCGAATCACTGCTCCTGAAATTGAAGAGAGCAGACCCCGGAAATCATTTGCTTTCCCACACAATCGAAGTGATTTACGATCTTCTAGCTGGTCCACTGGATGAAGACGTAGCGAGTCAATTGCCTCTCTTAAAACCAGAAGCATTTCGGTAAGTTTTGCAAACACAACAATCTTTAAAACTTGCACACCTGAAAAAAACTTTACCAATAAATTGGTTTGCAGTGTTCTGCTTTTTCGATTCCTCCAAAGAATGAAATACATTCGATCAAAGGCTGAAATGAGTCTGAGAAACGATGCAGGATTTGCTGTCTTTCTTCTAGTCAAATATTTCCCAAATCTGAGGAAATGTTTTGGGCGTCATGCTTCCGGTTTAAATCTCACGTTTCTTTTACAAAAATTGTCTTTGAAATGCTTTTATGATTGACTTTATAGTTTTGGCCGGCATTGTTGCAAACAATGTCCTCAAACAGAAAGATCTTCCATTTATCATTGACTCGACGCCTGAGGATTTGGAGTTGCTCAAGTTTCTTGTTTGGATTTTACAATTAATTCTGGAGTCTGACCCAACAGCTATAGAGGTGAGGGCGATCTTGATATCGTTTCGACACCAAGACCAAGACTGCATGTATTAAAGTGCACAAAATATTCACAAATCGTAAATCTGCAACTTTTTTTTGCACAGATTGTCAAAAGATATGAACTCGTTTCCGTCATGGTTCGAATCATCATTGGTCCTTGTCACATTTTGGAATATATTCCAGAAGACGACACGTGTTTGGAACCTTTGTGGAAAGTTGCATCCTTAACACTAAACACAATTGCAAAACGTTTTCCACTACTTTTTCAACAATCAGAAGGAATCGAAAGAATGCTCGCATTATTAAAAAAGTATAGCGAGTTTGGAAATCTAGACGTTGGCATTGTTGGCATTTTCTTGGACGTTCTTCGAATCCTCTTGGCTCAAGAAATTGAAGGAATGGTTCCTTATTTTATAGAGAGGAATGCAATGGCAGTTCTCACGAGTAAGTTTGTTGGAAATTTAAACCTTGTTTTTGTTTTGAGTTTACCTTTCTAATTTTGGCTCAATAAAATAGTTTGAATAATCACATCGTTTCTTACAGGTGTTTTGAAACGGTTTAGCAAGCAAGAGTGCAAAATGTCTGAGGAGCCGATAATCTGTAATTTGCTAATGTGTTGCTCAATTCTTGGCCAATATGATGAGTCACAAAGAGCAATTTTTGCCGAAGGCCAAGGGGTCAAAATTCTTGTTCGGCTCATCAACCTTCTTGTTTATACGTACACCGATCAACGTCACATGAACCCAACGTACGTTTATTTAGTCCGAAATCACGACTACGACATTGGCAATTTGCCATTTTATGTAAAAATTTTGAGTCACTTAATAAAATTCTTCTCAGGTTGCACATTTGTGTTGCCGAAATCGTTTGGCAATGTTTAGCAGAGTCACCTTCTGCGCTTGAAACATTTATAGCCTACGAAGGAATTTTTCGTGTCCTAGATTTACTTGAAGTAAACAAATTTTGCATGGATTTAATGAACTTAATGGTGCGAAAAATTAAAGATCTTCCAATCTTGTTGCATTTTGGTCCAGGTCGCAGCCGGCCCTGCAGCTCAATTACATCTTTTAAGTTGCATCGTCGAACTTTGCGAGTACCCACGCTGTGTAGACCAATTAATGTATTGGCGAAGACGTCAAAAAAATTGTCCAAAACGTTTTGCACATGGCGATGCATTTCACGTGCCTGAGTCTCGATGTCCCGGTGGAAATTCCATGACTAGAGGAGACGGGGTTGGAGACGTTGTTTTGGATCGTGACGGCTCTTTCTCTGCCCTACTTTGTGAATTATGGAGATGTGAAGAAGACCGTTTTAAAGTTTTGAGAGAGCCTAACGGCGTAATTGCATGTAAGCCTAAGCCAAAAAAAGTTCTTTGCTTCTTCTTTAGCTTTTTAGCAGTCCGTCGCGTCCGTTGAATTAACTAATTTGCGATTGCTATTCTTAACTTTCACTTTTAAATAATGTGCAAAGCTGTTCTGTGCTGTGCATGCTGCGACTCTGAGACCGAAAGTGTTTTTGCGCCCAGGCAGGATTGCATGATGAGGATGAGAAATAGACACGTCGAGGACTAAGAATGAAATATTTTCATTTCCTACCTCCGTCATTTTATTCCGTGCAAAAAAATACAATCGTCATAATAATTAATTAAGGAGACTCATGAATGTCTCGTGCTTGCATCATATTTTAAGCCATTTATGTTTATGTAGTGGTGTCTACGCTTTTTTTTGGCAAACCTGTCAAAGCAGCTCCCATCGCACTTCGCACTCCACATAATCGCGTTTGGGATTAAATGACAAGACAAGACATGAAATGAAGAGGAAATTAGCTGCGGAAGGTAGTTAGTTAGCCTCTGAAAATTATTAAAACGACGCGACGAGTCAGTCTGGATTTTTTTGCACTCTCGCTCTCATCCTTCCTGCCTTTTACATTACACAATTTAATTGGGTCAAGCCTAAAGTAAGGAAACGTGGCAATTTTACTTCTTTGGCCAGCCAGGTGCGTGCATGCAAACTGAAAGGAGCCATTTTAGTGAATGTGCAAATTAATTCGCACATTGCATAATAATCTGGTTTTGCACTCAGCAGAGTAGTCGCCGGTCGCTGCACCTTCAAGAGGAAGTTCACTTAACAGATGAGACAATATTTTTTTGTAAACAATGCCACTACTACTACTACAAGGGAAGGAAGTAAAAGTAAGTTGTTGTTTCCGGCCCAGTCTTCCGAGTCTTCCTCATCCATCGACCCTACCCTACCTCGTGCGATTTTTAATTTATTGCTAATTGCCACCAAGAAATGCATTTGCAAAAATAAGTTTGAGTAAAACTATTAAGAGGATAATTTTATTTCCTCAAAAAAATAATACTGAATCCTGTTCTTCTGTCCCACCTTTGTTCCTTTCTCTCTACAAAAATAAAATAGTGAAACCCCATTGTAAGTACCCACAATATGTGCAAACATTTTAAAAAACAATTTTGGCAAATTCCGACTGCCGCAGTAGTAGTCAGTTGATTGCATTTCGTTTTCCTATTTCGTCGTCTTCTCGTGTCGTGAAAGTCTGAGCAAGAATAATATTGTTGTTGGAAGTAGTAGTAGAATGTGTAGAATACTGCCGCGATCGCGAAAATTATTGATAGCCCGATGATGGTGGTGCTCCGTAGGAATTTGAAGGTGGTGCTGGTGCCGGTCCTTGAGGTGCTCCATACTCTTGAGAAGGTCCTGGACCTCCCTGGCTCTTGTATCGGATAAAGTAGACTTCCGGTTTGGAGGGTTTTGTGGGAGCTTGGGTTGGAATAACGATTTGTTGAGCAGCTTCCGGTTTCTTGACCAAAACGTAGACCAAAGTTTTCTGTTCCGGTTGGGGAGGAAGTTGAGGAATGTCTTGGGGTTCGGGTGCTGGGGGTTCTGGGGCTTTGATGAACAGAATTTTGTAGTGTTTCTCTGGGGGTGGGGGTGGTTGGGATGGGCGATAAGGGCGATCCTCTGGAGTCTCTGGTGGGGCAACGTGGACGTAGACATGTTTGTGGATAACGGCTTGTTGTTCGCCGCCACCGTAACCTCCACCGCCACCACCGCCACCACCGCCTCCTCCGGATGGAGCACCGTAGGATTGGGCTGGAGGGGCGTTATATTGTGGGCGGGGGGCTGGTGCTGGGGCGGAATATTGAGGTTGCTGTTGCTGGGGAGTCCCGTATTGTTGTTGAGGTTGAGGTTGAGGTGCTGGAGCATTGTATTGTTGCTGTGGGGGGGAGTAGCCCTGTTGGGGTTGCTGTGGAGCGCCATATTGGGACTGGGGCTGTGGCTGAGGGCGTGGCTGTGAGGGTGCCCCGTAAGATGAGGATGGAGCACTGTATTGAGCTGATGCGAGCATCCCCATGGATGCAACGATCTATGAGATTATTCGAAAGAGATCGTTTAAGAAAGAACTAATTTTGGATAAATTTTTGGCCCAAAATCTGCACTACTGAAACTTGTGAGATTATGGCAAAATATTTTTTTAAAAATTCATAAACTCACCAGAAGAATCCTCATGCTGAAGCTTTTCGAACTGAACGGTTCACTAATTTAAAAAACTGAATTTGACTAGAATCTTGGCGAAAATATTTCTGATAACTTTTTTCCCCGACTACTAGTCACAGTTTAGAAGTTGAGTCCGACGATGGCTGATGAACACTTTCTTCATTTCTTAAAGAGTTGGTCCTTTTTAAAGCCTCCTTGGCTAAAAAGCCGCCCATCTCATCTCAAGCCCAAGCTCTTGTCCACTCTTCATTTCATTCCATTTCAGTTTCATCTATCTCCCCTTAAAAATTCCTCAAGCAAGCAACAATGCTCACTGCTCACATGTACTCATTCGATTCGATTTGTTACATTTGTAAATTATTGCAATTTGCATTGCATCCATTTGCCTGTACCTGTAGCCATGTGTAGCTAGTCCATCTTCATTCTCTAAATCTCAAAAGGAGATCCTCAAATCTTTTCATCAAAGTACAATGTTAAATATTTGTCGCTTCTGGCTCAAAAATTTGCATGGCCTTAGCACAAACCGCAACAATACCACTGCAAATTAGTAATAGTTGCAACTTGCAAGTTGTAAAGTTGCATTATTACGGTCTACCCTTACTCTGCTCCTGCATCTTGCATCCGAACATAATTTTGATGAAAAATTCTTGGCAAAAATGCACCAGTCGTTTCGTTTATCGTTTCCTTAATGCTGAGAAAAAGAAGTCGCCTGCGAGCTGCGATTATTGTCGCATCGTCGCACTTGAAAATAATCTTATGCATGCATAATGCATGCACTTTTTAATGTCATCTCATAAATACGTAACTTTTGTACTTAATCTACAGCTACAGACAGCCAGAGGAGAACTTCCGGAAAATTTCTCCGTCCAAATACCCTAGTTGGGTGGTTTGCTGAGTGATTTGTGATTCATAAAATTTGAAATTTAAATTTTCATGATGACATGAATTTCTTCAGGTAGGAAATCAAAATCAGGTCAGACAGAAGCCTGCGCAGCCTTAATTAATAATTAACCATTTTTAAACCGGTTGGTCTTCTTCACTCGCGCTATTTGCCTGGCTGGGATTGGGAAAAATGAGTCAAATAGTTGAATTTTATGCGTAACCAAATGCAAAAACAGCACAGCACGCATTTTTAATTACCTTTGAACTACACAAATATTAAAAACAGCATTGCGCAAAGCTCATAATCATAAATTTCTTTCAATCTCAAACCCCTTCTCGTTCTCAATTCTCATTTTGGTCAAAACTCAAATGATCTGAGTCGTCGTTCGGCGACTGACTCAACTCTTTTTAATTACTGGCGATGATTTCCAAAGGCAAAAATCTTTGCAGTATGTAGTAGTAATGTAACGGAAAAGTACAAACACATTGCTTGCTGCTGGTGCTTTTGAACTGGTGAATGAAAAAATGAAAAATGAATTACAAAACGTACGTACGTAGTGCTTCGCACTGTACATGTCTTTGTATTTGTCTAATTTAAGTTTCTTTTTTTGGAACTCTGTCTTGTGAGCCGGAGCCGAGTGATTCGCGAACGATTAAGTGTCATACATGTGCAATATGAAATGAATGTGCAATTCACTCATCTCATCTCACAACTAGTAGCCAAATACCAAAAGTACATTAAAGTACATTTAGCATTTTAATTTTTGCGATTGCAATTGCAAGTTGAAACTTGCAAGCCACACCTGCCTGCCTAGCTTTTGCTTTTGAGTGTTGAATTGACGGCAGTACAGCAAAGAGTATATAGCTACAAAATGCCCAAGCAAAGCAATTCAATTCAAGCAAGAGTTGTAAGTCTTGTCCCCATTCAATTCCTCAATTGTTGTCATTTTTAATATTATTATTATAACATATTGTTGCAGTTTTTCAGCAGTGCTACTCAGCTTGCTTGCAAGGTGCCATTGCAATGCTTTGAAATTGGTCGCACATGCAGGACGTAAGATGCAAGATGCAATTCATTCTTAGTCTTCGTCTTCATCTTCATATCTCACATTTATTTAGACGCACATTCATCATCATCACCATCTCTCCATCTCCTCAATGAAAATTATGAGAATGAAAAGTTCAATCGAAGCGAGCGAGTGAAATTGAAAGTTGCTTTGCTTGCTTCATACACAAATAATTCAAAAACACTGTGCAGGTAGGCAGGCAGTACTTGGTTTTAAATAGAATTCCCTTCAGATCAGATTGTTCAGCAGCAAAGTCAAAATTAGAATCACAACAATGACCAAGAGTCGTCGTCGTCGTAGTCGTAAGAGTACCTCACTCAAAAGTCCATATTCATAATTCATTTTCTCACACCTGTAGCAATTTGCAATTTGCACCTGTGCTGCCGGGCCGGTCGGTTTCCCTGTTTTCCCATCATTAGCAAATTATATTGAACAAAAATGCTTCGTAATTTAATTTCCTTGCAATGCATCTTTACTCCGACCAGACACCAGCTCAGATATTCTACTTAGAACTGCAAGCGCGGTGCGTTGTTGAATTCATTCATTCCAATCCTTTAAGTCCAGCCCTACCTTTGATGATCTAGATTTTGCAAATCGCCAAAGCCTTATTGGTTCAATTGAAAAACAAATATATGTTTCTAATTGTTACATTTTTGATGGTGCAACAAAGCTAAGCCGCACTGTACAAAGCACTTTTGCATTTGTGGATGAAGTAACCCTACTGACTGACTACTTTAGGCTGATACTATTGAATCACTTTGGCACAGATTTCATAAAAAGAACCATCCATTCATCTGCTCAGTTTCTTTTGTGATCAGTGCAAGCAAATTTTGACTGATCATTTTTCCTGACACATTTTTTGTTGCAATTTTCAACAATTAGCACCCGCTACTAATTGGCACGCTTTCGCTCTCTCTCTCCTTCTTGAATATTGCTATTGCTTCTACTGTTGTGAATAGAAGTTGCAGGTAGCCAGCGGAATTGGACTGATTCAATTTTTTTTAACTGTACTGTGTGAGCATCCAGATGAGTGCCAGAAATAGAACATTATAATAACTCTAATTCTGAGAGGAGGAGAGTGAAAGTAAATATTGAAATGAATGAATGAAGAAATGAAAATGAATTGCGATGACACTCCAATGAAGTAGGACGCTGAAAAATGAATGCTTTTGCAATTTTGCAATTGCTTCTGCTTCAAGACAATTTTCTACGACACGTTCGTTGGTCGGGCGATCGTCGTGGTGGGTCGTCGACTTCGACAGTCGACACTGAATCAAATTTTACTTTTTAATTTTAATTGACAGAACTGTGGCAGAAGTTAGTAGTGGATAAGAATTAAATGTTATTTTTTGCTTGGACGGGGACGGGACTACTTAAAAAATATAAGGGCTCTTATCTGAAGTCTAAAGTGGTCAAGTACCCTTAATGTTTTGCGCAATGAGAATTTTTGGCAAGCGATTCTCTCACAACAATGCACTGCGTACGTACTCTCATTGTTGACATGACATGAAGACGACTCTTCATAATTTAAAGTACCTCTTAAGAATGACAGGCAATTGAATCAAGCTACAACAATGGAGAATGTATGCTTGTTTATTGACTCTTTAGATTTCTTAATTCTTCACCTTTGTTTTCAGAGCCTGAATTTTAATTCTGGTCTGAACTTTTTTTTATATAGATGGGTTAGTTAATAACCAACAGTTAAATCTCGGCAACAATTGAAGGGAGGTGAGGACATGGACGCCTTACAAGCACTGCTTGCATTGCATATCAATTCGTTTGTGTCATTGTTGTCTTCATTGGTGCACAAATTAGGCCCGCCTTAGATATACAGATACACAGAGTTGGACCATTACGTGCATTGCCAGTAGGTCACATATTATGTGACGACCCACGACACGACACGGCCTAATCTTCTTCTGAAATGTTAATGACTTACATAGATAAATTTACATCTGGGAGTGCAGAGCTATTGTTAACTCTGCGCCATATTTTAATTGTTCTCTGCTAAGACTTAAGACGTTCCATTTAAGAAATTGTGTAACTCCTGCTGCTGCTTCTGCTGCTCATCAGCTCGCCGTGAGAAGCAAAAGAGCTCAATTTTGAAACCATTGCCTGAGCAGTGGCTGTATTTTT
>JAQGCM010000958.1:0-18736 GCA_034699705.1 Hymenaphorura dentifera
CGTGTGGATTTTGGACTTTGTGGTATTTGCACAAATTATGATGATTATTATGAGCGATCGGATCATCGGATGTTCGGATCGGGTCGGAATCGGATTGGATTGACTTTTTGTGATTACTTCCATTCTATTCATTCATTTCCATTTCATTTCATTACATGGGATTTTGAAAAAGGCAGCCGCAGCAGCAGCAGCAGGACTATGAGCTTAAAGCCGAAGGGCCCCCACATTCCTTCTGGACGTAGGGTTAGATATGAAATTAGAAATCCTCAAAAGTGACATTCACGCGTTTGGTTTCTTAGTCAAATTGTCAAAATCGTAGATCTGGTGCAGGTAGAGTCAATTATACTGCAAATGCAATAGCTTCAACTGCACAGCACTGCATGTGGAATCAAACTTTATCAGTCCAACCGAGAAAATTGTTTGCTAAAGTCAAAAGTCAAGTGGTATCTTACTCATTTTAGTGTGTTACTACTAGGTTTCCAGTTTATTAATATACATAGAATGTACCGTTGCGTTGGTCGTGTGGATTCTTTGAGTGGAAGCGACTCGTCAGCAGATGTTCTCCAATTAATTGCCAAATTAGCGTTCGGCAATCCTTTGATTTAATTTGAATTGTTTCTCTTGCGTATGCCTAATTTGCCGAGTGACATAATTGTTTGCTTGTTTTCATTTCCATTAAATGCTAATTAAAGCAAGCACACCTACTACACACGTGTTGAATTACGACAATTAAATATGGTCATGTGGCTTTAACTTAGCCATGCGTGGCGGAAAAGCACTATTGAACTCATTTGTCACATTATGATATTGTAATAATTCAAGTTTAGATAAAACAATTGACGGTTAAGCAATCACGTATAAAAGTAAGAGTTTATTCCGCAAGACACTTATCCATCATTCCGATTTTTCCCACATTTAACTCCAAGTAAAAATTTAGTTTCAATTTTTCTTAATTTACCATTGCATTGGCATTTACAATGAATTTTATTTGGATATCGTTTTCTTTCCTGCTCTTACTCGTAACTTGGCCAGTTCATTCCCAAGAAAAACTAGACTCATTTCGATCCTGCTTGGAGACAAATGGAATTCCTCGTTATTCTATTGTTCATCCAACAACAAATTCAAGTTTATATGAAAAGATTGACTACAGATGGACCACACGCCCTGTCCACGTACATCCGCTTGCTTATTTTGTACCTGACTCCACCGCTAACGTCGAGATTGGAGTCCGTTGTGCCCGTCGACTTGGCATTCCAATTGTACCAAAAAGTGGTGGACACTCTGCAGAGTTATTTTCCTACGGTTCTGCAGATACTCTTGTCCTTTCATTTGAAAATATGGCTCGGATTCAGGTGAACCCTACTGAGAGTACAGCCACCATAGAACCAGGAGCACTACTTGGGCGAGTAAAACAAGAGTTATGGAATAATGGACAATTTGGACTATCAGCTGGACTTTGCCCTTATGTAGGGATCGCTGGTCTAGCCCTTGGTGGAGGTGAAGGTTTCGTCTCACCACTCTATGGACTTACACTAGACAATGTCCTTGAGCTAGAAATGGTGGATTCGAATGGAAATTTGCAAATTGTGAATAAATTTTCAAATGAAGATTTGTTTTGGGCACTGCGAGGGGCTGGTTCAGGCTATCTTGGAATTGTGACCAAATTCAAGGTCAAGTTATTCAAAGCGTCTGAAGTGAGGTTAACACTTGTTACATTGGACTACGATTTGTCGCAAGCTGCCCCAGTTCTTGAAGCTTACCAGAGATGGGTCAAATTTACGATTGATGACCCGCTACCTGTTGACAATCGTATGCTGATGGGACACAATGGTAAATTTCAATAATTCAAACTTCACATGCATCGCATTGTTTGTCTGATTCACTTTTTCTTAGGTGACTTTGTTGGGATTTCCATCTATTTAACCCTCTCTGAAGACAACTTTGTGTCATTCAAAAACAAAGACTCAGAAGACTATTACGAACTCGTCAAACAGTCTTTTCCACCCACTGACAATATAACCTTGAGTTATCCTCCATACATGGAACTCATGGGAGCCATTTCAATTGAAGATGACAAAGTTCCTTTGTTCGTCAAAATGAGTTCGTTTTACGTTGATAAAATATTCAATTCTTCCGAATTGGTTGATGTGGGGGCAGCCATTACTGTGATTCCTAAACATGCACATATTATATTTGAGAGCTCTGGCGGAGAAGCCGTTCATCAAGTCTCACCAACAGAAACAGCATTTGTTCACAGGGAAAACTATTATTTGGTGTCAGTCCGAATCAATGGGATTTCTATGAGTGACGAAGAAGAGAGTGAAGCCTTGACCTGGTTCAATAACTTTCTCCCGATATCCAAATTTATGGACAATGGAGAAAGTTATCAGAATTATGTGGATTTGGAATTGGAGGATTGGATGGAGCGGTATTATGGAGTTAATGCTCAGAGATTGATTCAAATCAAACAAAAGTGGGATCCAGACAATTACTTTCAAAATCCACAGTCAATTCCAATTTTTCCTCCGACTCAGGCTGGGTCCTCACGAAATTGGTTTGATTTCAAGGTGGTTGCATATTACCTTTTAGCAAGTTGTTGCTTTCATGCTTCCTTCTAGGAGTCAAAGCCATAATCAAATTAAGAGTTTTTTTTTAGAGTGGAGTAAATCGATGGAGTGTCGGTCGTGTTAAAACAAAAAAGTAAACAATTTGAACAATTTATTTATTATTTGATATCTGCATTTACTTTTGTAGTTGGGCAGGTGGTGCAATGTTTCAAATAAGGTAGAAAAATTGGTAGAAATAGTTGTGAAGTGCCAGTAGGTACACGGTTATTTCTGCTGGGCTCGAAAGTGCTTTTTTGAGTCGAGAAGAAGGAACAAGGTGCGAAAAGTAGAAATTAGAAAAGGCTTTTCGAACATTGTTGTGGCTTGGCAGGGTATTGTTGTTGTTGCATATAGGCAGCCGTCTGTCTGCCACGCGGCCGGCCGACCATTCCAACAGTCAGTCACTAAAATCTGGGCATATCTTTCTCACCTTTTTGCAGCATTCGTTTTCGGTCTCAATCGGGAACTTGTCTGGAGTGCATTTGGGAAATTATATAATTAAAAGCCAATAAAAATTAACAATAAAAGTCAGCCTCAGCCAGGTGTCGGGGTTTCCGCTGATTGAGGTTTGCTTTAAAGCATTGGTGTCTAGCAAGGGATTTCCGTGTTTTTTTTTACAGTCTGGGGGGGGGGGGGGGGACTTGTTAGGTTGAAAATTTGTGTCTCAAAAATCGTCAATTTTCTCAAGTCCACCTGGGACTTTTTACTTGCCCTCAAAAGATGTAAAACGTCGTGGCTTTCACCTCGTAAAAAAAAGTGTGGATTAGATTAGAGTAAAAGCATGTTGGCTTTTATGGTCAAATTTGATTTGGTGGGTTCTGAAAGCCTTTGCATATCATTTTGCATTGCATCAGGTGTGGACTGGGCTCTGAGGGCTCTGAAATTGAATGTGTATTGGAAAACAAAACTTGACACACACAACATTACGATGCATAAAAATGCGGGTAGGTATCGATGCAGTTTTCGGTTCGGTTTTTTATGAGACAAATTTCAAATTCGGTCTCAGTCTGTCTGGCTTTTGGAGAGTTTGGAGAGCTTGCATAATGGATGATGATGAGATGAGAAAGATTGGTGAGTGAGGAGAGGACAGAATAGTCGAGTGGCAAAGTGCAGAGTGCACGAGTGTCACTCAATCGGCACCACCCAAAACAACACAAAACACAATGCATTACATTACATTACATACAACACAATTCTACACTCCAAGCCAAGCGTGCTTAGGCGAAACATGCATTTGAATCAGAGCACTCACAACTCAGCAGAGACAACTCTTCTCACCGTATTCTGTCGAACTTTTTTTCTCCACTTTTTGTCTACTTTTTTTACTCCTTTGACTCAATCAACGCGGAGCTCGGAGCTGAACACAAAAATGGATCGGATCGGATCGACAGCTAGACGAGGAGAAAGCATTCCAAAATCCAAAGCTTTCTCCCTCAAGGGGTTACAAACAAAAATTGTTGTTTCAAGTTTCAACTTTTTCCTTGTGCTTTTTTTTTGCTGCTAACGTGTCGGAACCGGGAATTTCTTGAGATGCGCTGTTTTTCGGAGACCTTTTTCCAGAATTCGGAGTTAGTTGATGTCACTTGAGGTGCATGGTTGCAGGTGAGGAGAGGACCCTCGCTCGTTAGCTAGCTGGTGCTCTAGCTAGCACTGTTGGCCCTTACAATTGAAACGCACTTGGTTCTGGTTCTTGCCAAATTTCACTTGCTTCTTGAATGCTGGATTGAAAGAGGATGGGAATAGGAAGGGAGCGAACGAGCAGAAGCAGAATTTGTCCCGAATCATATCTCATGTTCCATTAAATTCTATAAATTAGTCATGAGATGGAATGGAGTGGAGTGGATCGGAACTTTGGGAGAAGATCTGCGGATCTCTTTACCTCTGCCGTGCCGTACCCCTCCTCGTCCTCCTTGTCTTCACTGGTTGGTACGGTACTTTGCATTGAGAATGAGAATTTGAAGGGACGTACTCGACGTATGTACGTTCGACGTTAGCCGAGATTCATGCTGCATGATGTTCAGAGAGAAAGCACAGCAATAGCAACCCGAAAAATTTCAGACAAAACGGCGGCTGGAGAAAGTCTGGAGAAAGTTGGTGAACTCGACTATGAATTTTAGCGTGGCATTCCTCAATGATCAACCCTTTT
Source organism: Hymenaphorura dentifera (assembly GCA_034699705.1). Classification (NCBI taxonomy): domain Eukaryota; kingdom Metazoa; phylum Arthropoda; class Collembola; order Poduromorpha; family Onychiuridae; genus Hymenaphorura; species Hymenaphorura dentifera. The sequence continues at coordinate 4,753 of JAQGCM010000958.1, forward strand.
GATTCTTAGGTCCATCAATTTAGTCAGCGTTCATGATTTGTATGAATGGAATGGGCAGAGGGCGAAAATATGTCAACTCTGATGAAAGGGTTGCTCTCAATAGAGTTGCTCTTGTCAGCAGAATATGTTATAGTTTTTGCCCAAATTTTTCTCAGCTTCATCAGAAATCCGGGTAAAATCCGAAATTACATTTTTGGATTTCCAAGTTCGGGTTTTTTCTCTAAATGAAATCGACTCTGTCCTGTCCCGTGTTTCGGTCGGTCTCAGTATTCTAAATTTACTCGTTACTTGTTAGTCTTTTACGACTGTGACTATGACGCGAGTGATTTAAATTGAGAGTGACATCCGAGATTTTGCTTTCTCTCTCCGCTCTGCATGAGTTGGTAGGATGGGTGCTGGACTGGGCTCGGGATGAGGGAGGATGTCATGTTGTGTTGATATCGTGTCGTTTCGTGGGTAATAAGTTTAGGATTTTTTTGGGTAAAAGTATGTCAAGTTTTGATGTGACATCTCCATTCTCTGCTCTCTGTTTTTTCTATTCTCTGGGTGATCCTGGAGAGTTTTGGTCTGGCTCTAGGGTCGCCAAAGTGCCCTGACTGTGCTGAGGACTGGAGCGTGACGACGACGAGTCCTTGCCTTGAACGCAGAACGGCTGGTGGTGGGACCTAGCCGAGCAGTGCCGTGCAGGGCAGGGCAGGAAAGGGGAATTAAATATTGATTCAATTGTGTTGTTCAAGAGACGCCTCGCCTGCCTTTTTTGGGTTCGTTAATCTAATTGTTGAGACAAAAGCGCATCACATTCACATCACAAACATTAACACAAAGAGGACGAAAAGCTCGGCAGCTCCAGCTTGCTTCTTTTTTGGGTTCAAAAATTTGATTTTGTCATTTTCTCCTTGCTCCAAAGTCCAACGTCCAAGTTATAGTTAAAAGCTTGGCGTTGGCGTTGCAGTTGGTAGATTCGGATTGAAAGTGAAATCATAGTCGGTCGAGCTTGAAGCTTGAGCTTTGCGGACGACGCAGAGGCTTTTAGAATTCCCTTGAATTCAAAAAAGCGGGCAGCGATGAGAAAGATATGATCTGCTCCATCTGGGTCATATTCCATTCCATCTCTCTCAATCCAATCGAATTAAAGAACTTCAAAGTGCTCCTCTGGTCTTTTGCTCTGCTCTCTTTTTCTGCCCTGCCCCCTCAAATTCAACATATGTGTGAGCGACAAGGAAAGATACATATTTGAAATTGGCACTCACTTTATTTTTTTTTAACTTAAATACAATAGGATCGGGTTACATACACGCACTACACTTACAGATCAAAATCTGACAAATTGATAGAGGCATTGTACAGGAGGCAGAGAGCCCAGCAGGAGATGAATTAAATGGTTTAAACTTTAAATCTCCCGAAGGGAATTATATTGTAAGGTCTTCTTGTTTCGACTAAATATTTTGTTTGGGAAGCATAGTGAAGGGGCAAAGGGGCTGCCTTGGAGTACTCCTTGTATAGGTGAGATTATGTTCCGGTAGGCGGTCCAGAATTTGGCAACATTAGCTATGGCGGCTTTGGGCATATTCGAATTTGACAAAAATTCTTTACGAGCAGTTACGAATAAAGCGACCCTATTGTTCTGTTAACATTTTTTCCAGGTAGTTCCAGAATTTTGAGACTAAACAACCTGGCCGCGGCGGTAATAAATTGCTAACCTTCGAATAAGGCAGCATTTTGACATTTGGCGGGCTTTAATATTTTGTTTAGAAAGAATAGTGAAGGGCCAAAAGGCTCCCCTGGAGTACTACTTTACATTTGAGAATTTGCTCAGGTGTCTAGGTGGCCAGTTCCGGAATTTCGCAACAAAAATCCACCCGGGTATTGCTGGTAAGATTTTGTCTAGGAAGTTCCAGAATTTTAAAACAATTCAACCTGACAATAGTGGAACTTAAAATATGGCAATTCTTTTGACATTTGGCAAGCTTTTGCCCCTTGACGCTTTAGGATTTTGATTGGATTGAAAGCGTAAAGCGTATTTAATTTGATGGACAGACTGACTGACTGACTGTATAAATGTTTGAATGAAGTGAGCAAGCAAGCACAGCACAATGTGCTTGCTTGAATTTGGATTGGATTGAATTTGGATTTGGATTGAGCTGAGGCTGTTGGGGTTTGAATTGAATAGAAATGATTTGATCTCACTCCACTCTCGTCAGTTTTCAGTTCTCGATATCGCAGTAAGTAATACAACAATACACCTGTAGCCTTTAGTCGGGTCGGGTTGGGTCCGGAGTGAAGTCCGGGTCGTCGGGTCGGGATTTAAAATGCCCAAAAGGGCATTCTGCTCTTTGTTTGTTTGTGTTTTGTTCTGCGCTGCAAATGCAGGCAAATGCTACGCATGTTTCACATTAGATAACATGAATAATCTAACCAAAAAAAAGGCCAACTCAGAAGTCCATCAACTATTGAATAATAAAAAAGAGTGCTTTTAAAACCGACTTGGCCGTGTGGGGTCGGACTTGGATTTTACACACAACACAAATAAAATTCATAGGCTCGGCTCGTCGAAAACGAGGTCGAGGGTCGATTATCGGTTTCATTTAATTTGAATGCTCTTTTCTGTGCTGCTGGCTGCTCTTTAAAATGATGAATTTTGAATTATGGATTTTTAAGTAATGATATGGCGAGGAATTGACTCGTCAATAAATTAGAAAATAGAGCATTTGGAGCTGGAGCCGATCAATTCATGAATGCATGCATGAACGCACCGCATTAAAAATTATCGGTTCACCTTATGGTCACCCTAGGCACCCAGAATTGAGGACTTTTCGGAGAGGGCCCTCCTAGTGCTAAAGAATCAAAATCAATCACATCTGATCTGATCAAGGTCGGGCCTTTTTTGTCAAGGGCCGCGACGCATTTATTTGCATTGTTGTCGTCGTACTCGTGCATTAGGTCAGGTAGCGGCTGAGCTGAACCCGAACTAATCACAAGTGTCGAAGTGTCAAAGGACACTGCAATTAATCGGGTGATCGGTTTCGGTCTTTTATTGAGAGCAAGTCTGACCCTGCGTCTGGGTGATTAAGTGCAGGATTTATGAGCATAATTCACACTTGGCGGCATTCAGATTATCATTCATTGCATTGATGCGACTTTGGGACGATTCATATCAAATCACATCTGTGCACTAACCGAGGAATTTTTGTTCGTTTTTTTGCGTTGTTTTTCGAGCACCTGTCATCTGCAGAGCCAGAGCAGAGATGAAGGTGACGTCATTGAAATTGCACGGCATTGTTGGATTTTGAGTTTGTTTGTGTTTTCAAAAATGGCAACAATTGAATTTTTCTGATTGAATTAGTTGGAGTGTCCTCTTCGGAGGGATTTGAAGTACGTTGAGTTGCGTTTTGCGTTGCGTCACTCGTCTGTTGCAATTGCAATGTCGCGTAGCGTTGTGGTCTTTGTTGAAATGTATCTACAATCTCGGGCCGGGTCTGGACTTGTTTGGTTTAGATTTGTAGTGGGTATTATTTCGGGATTCGGGAATATTGGGGGGAATAAAGAACCGATTTTTTTTTCTGAGACTGAGGCTGAGGGTGGATAGAAAAAGTAATTCACTAATGGTGAGAGTGAGACTCGTTATCTATGCGTGTATCGTTTTCTGAGAATCAGGGCAAGGAAGGCAAGGGCAAGGCGAAGACCCTTGCCTTGTTTTGTTTATTGTGTGTGAGGACATTGTGGACTCATCAGCCTCATCTTCATCATCCGCATCCTCAGACGCAGAGGCAGAGGCAGAGCATGGGCTGGAATGAATGAATTTGATTACCCCACTCGAAACTCGTCGTCGTCGCCCGCCGACTGGGACTTGGCCCGAAACGGGACCCTTGGGGACTCAAAAACCGAAAATTACCCCTCTCGGCCCTCTTCTGAGCTCTAATGTCTAAGCCCAAGCACTCGAATTATCATCATGCATGTCTGTGGATAAATTTTTGCGCTTTTCTAACCTACCCTACCCTACCCGCTAGTACACCCGCCTCTCAATTTTGGATTTTTCGCACTAAATGAATTAAATTGAAATCGGGTAGGGAGGGACAACACAATCATGACCTTCGGGACGGGACCGGGACTCGACTCACGAGACAGTCAAATTAAAATGGCATCGATCAACGATCAAGCGTCATTTCTAAGTAAGGGGCTGGTTTTGTTGGCGGGAAATTCAAATTTGGCTCTTTTTTGGAGCCTAGTGACGTCATAGCTCACAGGTCGCACGCAGCCTAGACTAATTGAATTATTCCTGGATTTTTGTTCCGGTTTCAAATTCTCCAAACAGAGCAGGGCCAGAGCCAGAGCGTCGATCTGAATCCGATTTCGGATGTCGTCGTGAGGTCATGATGATATGTTTTGACATTCTGTTCTTTGTTGGGTGGGCGTCGTGTGTTATAATTTGATTTGATTGCTGGGCCTAGGGCCGAGCCTTGTGCTCTGTGAAATGGAGAAGAGCAAAGCAGGGAACTCAACTGAACTCTGGGAAGCAGCCGGCAGAAGCCTGAAGCAATCTGTGATGTGATTTAATGATAAAACGGGAGCGTGCGGCGGAGACATGATCTCTCCTCGTCGTCCTCGGCTCTCGTCAAATTCATGATTCAATTGAGAGACCTCGACGACTGCCACGGCAATGCACTGCACTCCAGACACTGCACTGCACTCCAGACACTGCTTAGGAGGACACACAAAATCTTGTCAAAATATAGACTTGTTATTCTCTGGATTTGTTTTGTAATCGGATCGACGACTAGGACTAGGACCAGGGCTAGGACTAGACTCCTGTACTTGCATGCTGAGGATGGCGAGGCTCTAATACCCGGGAGTTGGTTCACGTCGCCCGTCGCCCGTTTTCAGAAATTATGCCGTGTTCAATTCCTAGGATTTAAAGTTGATGAGCTGATGCGATGCTGGGAAATAGTCAGCCGACGACAACGTGGACGTTGCGCGTCTGCATAAACCCGCGGGCAATTAATTCGTCGTCAGCTCAGCTCAGAATTCAGAGTCTTCAGTCAGTTTTGTTGCGAATGCGAATTTCAACAGAAAAATGGCCGCAAGGCATGCTTTGCATTGCAGAAGCTCCGAAATTCGGGGAATTTCGGGGCGGAGGTTTTGATTGACAAATGTGCAAAATTATGACAGAGAAAAATGACTGCATTAGTAGTAGTAGTTGGACGGAGGAGACGAACGAACGAATGAACGAGCGGGTCATTCATTTGAATGTGGATTTTGATGTGAGATGAAAAAGCGGGCATCAGTCAACTTCTTCCAGTTCCAGTCCCGTCGTCGCCCCCCCCTCTTCCCCAGATGGGGGGTAATGCCCTCCATAAGTAAAGTTGACTACTAAGGAACGCAGAACGGCATACTCCGACCAACCGAATTTTCGGGTTTGATTGTTCGTTGAGTTGGTTGAACAAATGAATGAAGCAGTCCCGTCCCGCAGTCGTTCGTGGCGGCGGTGGGGACTGGAAATTCTGGAAAGCAAAAGCAAATGACTTCCTTCCTGCTTCCTTCTAGCAGCAAAAAGGAAGTGCCAGACTTGCAGAGCAAAGCTGGAGATTCAAATTTGTGTTATAATGTAAATGTAGGCTCAGAAGAGGAAGATGATTTGTTAGGTCTTTTGAGTCTCGTCGAGTTCGAATGAGGGGGGCAGGGGGGACGACGACTAGTCGAGTTGGTAGAGTTCATGACACAATGACACTCGACAAATGATTGTCCTCAGAAAAAGAACGACGACGGAGACGGGAGACACAAGAGAAAACCCGGGAGTTTTGGGCCAGGGCAGAGGACGACAAATGACACAAGTCTAATCAAGGAGTCCAAAGGAAAGGAATGACTGATCGCAGCTTCACTTCTTTCTACGAGAGCTGAGCACAGCTCTTCGGGTGCGGCTCTTACTTGAATTGCCATTAGACTTCAGGTTATTCCTTCGTATTTACATGTGTACACACACAGGAGCGACACGACAAATGGTAGGTCAAAACCCGGATCGGAGAAAACCCGGGTTTTCTTTGCACAGTTTTTTGGGTAGGGCGAAGGCGAAGGGCTGCTTGCGAGCGAGTTTTTTTATTGTTGTCCACGTCAGTTTCGCAAGAGAAAAGCAAAAATAGGGCAGGATTTGGACAGTTTCGAGATTTCTGATGCATTTCGGTGGTAGGTCAGGGTTCGAGGAATCTCTGTTGTCATTTTTGACTTGATTTGCGATTTCGCCAGAATTCGAAAGATGTGGCTAAAATGATGTCGAAGAATTGTGAACTGTTTATGCAGCAATTGCGAAAAAAATAATCACCTGGTTCGTTTCGGTCCTGTACATTTGAAACGTTTTTTTTTTGCTTTAAGTTTGAATTGTTGTGGATAAAAATAAAAATGCTGGTTTAATTATTGCAACGTAAAGTTGTGAATGCGATAATAGTGGGTTTAGTACATTGAGAGCCGATCATTGTTGGTTTTGTCCATTAATTTGAGTCACCCTCCCATTGTTCGAAATCTGAGGGCTTGAGCCCCTGACACCATGACAATCATCGCTACCGCTGCATCTCTTAGCCGAGCAAGGCTGGAGATTTTAATGAATTGTTGTGATTCGTTTCGCTCATCACATTTTCATTTTCTGACAAAGTCTTTTACTCTCCTTGAGTTGAAATCTGCGTCTGTTTCCAGTCCAGATTATGAACGGAAGGAAATTGAATGCATTTTTAAAAAAAACTTTCTAATGTAAAACTGAAATGGGATGTCGGAAAGATTAATGATCAGTTTGAGTGGAAAGCAGAGTAGAGAGATACCTCTGCCCTGATGCCGACCACGACTGTTGTGGTTACTCTTTTTTCGTGTGTTTATTTATTTAGTTTTTTAAATTTCAAACCACTCAGCCATTCGGTAATATTCATAGCAGGTCGGGTCGGCGTCGTGGATCTCTGTAGAGTGGATTCTGAGCTAGAAATAAAAATTCATTGCTCCGTCCAGAGTCTCCAGACTCCTCACTCATCATTCAATTGGAATCTGTTTTAAAAAAAAAACATCTGGTATTTGTCACGAACCCAAACTCTGCTCTGTACAGTTATAGTGGAATTCGGTCCGGGCTACGGATCGGAATGCTTGATGCAAATTTGACCGTCACGGCACTTAGTTGAGCTCGAATTTGCAACAATGAAAACTGCTATTGATGTAGGCTTACAACAATGGCATATTTTGACCTACGACCAGTCCCTGCCTAATGCAATATCGAAAACAGCGGAAAGTTTGCCGTGTATTTCTGCAATTATGCTCTGTTCTAGAAGCCTCAGTTTCAGTTTGGACAACAGGTAGACGTTGAGGTTGAGAATTGAGAGGATTAGGCTCAGGACTCAGACTGACTCAGATTGAGATGTTTTGTTTGTGCTGAATTTTGAGGTTGTCTCAATGTCTCTGTGTGAAATTAAATTGTTAACATAAGAAGACAAGAGAGAAGAATATCTGAAGATGTCTTGCTAATCTCTGCAGCCTCCCAATTGTCACGCTCCAAACTCAAAGCCCAAACTCCACTCATCTGAAGTCTGCTCCTGCTCTAGAATTTAACAAGAAATGGCCAACCCAGCCTAGCCAAGTCTGTGTCTGGCAGGTAGTCGAGGTAGCCAAGCATTGAATTCAAGAAATTTTCGCAGGGCTACGGCTGCTAGGGATGGGATACGAAATCCTATTGTTTTGGTTGGTACTTCCACAGCTTCCACTTCCACTTCCGAGTCGTTGGAATTTTGGGGATTTGTACGAAAAGAGCAGCCAGCAGCAGTAGCAAGCAAGCAAGCAATGGAGCTCTTAATGTGTTATTGTTATTGTTCTCCACTCGTCGACTCGCTCCTTGAGGGGAACTACTTAGCCCAGGAGTGCTAGAGTCCGAGGGAACCAATCCAAACAGATAATGACAATTCAATCTCAGGCTCCATATCCTTAAGCTTAAGCTTACGATTATGATTATGACCAAAATTGCAATCGCACGCAATTCCCTCACAAGGAATTGTTTTCTTGGAATGGAATGGCATGCCTGGGCTCTCAGTGTCTCCGTTTCTCACCTAATTCGGAGCAAAATGGTGCGATTGGAACCCGGATTATCCGGAAGTGTTATAGTCGATAGAAAAAATATGAATTCGGGCTGGGAAATTTTGCGACAGAAATGAGCACTTATTTTGAGTGAAAATGCGATGAGATGACACGATTTTAATTTGATGCATTTTTTGTTGTTCTTGCAGGTATTTGATTGGTTCCGGAGTAATTGACCGACTCTCCGTGTATTGCTCTAGTATTCGAGGGCCAGTTGATGATCAACCGTCAGTCGCTGATCTTCTCAAAGCATCGCTCGATTTGATCACAATGTTGGTCTATGCTCTGCAGCTTTGGTGAGTTAAAAAAAAATCGTCGAATCTTGTTATCTATTGTTGGAATTTTTTTTTTACAAGGATTCAGCGTCAGCGCTGCTGCGCTGTAGGTCAGGAATTTTTGCTGGATTCATTCAGCAGCAAAGGATACAATTTGTCGTTACATTTTGATATTTTGGCCCGATTGTTGCGTTGATTGTTGAGGGACTTTTCTCGTACTCTCGTATAGTACCTTTTAAGGTTAATTTGAGAAGAGTAGAGTAGAGTCATAAATTTTCGCTTGACCGACCCGAACATAGCCCAAACTTGAACCAACTGTGTGGACAGGACAGAAGCCGTGCGTGGGGCTGGCTACCCAGGTAGGTAGGGTTAGGTAGGACTAGGACAGGAAGGTCCTGACTATTTACATACAAATCAATAACGTTCAAGGAGTCCGACTCGGACTCGAAATAGTTGACATTGTTGACATTCCATTGTTGCTCTCAATTGTCAACTCTCTTGCACTGCACTGCACTCCACGACTCGGACGCCCTCTAATCAGCACGTCACGTCACTTAGCTTGTAAATGATTTGCGACGGACCTCCAGGGAATCTTTAGCAGTGCAGTAGAGAGAGGACAATAAAGGTGACAACAGGACAAGGACAACAATTTCATGAAGGATTTATTGTGACTCTTTAGGCCCTCAATCATCACAACAATCAGAGATTGTTGAGCTGAACTCTCAATGATTTAGTGTAGGGTTTCGGGGTTTTGGCTTTCGGTCTGGCAACGAATTAACGGAACTGAAGGGCAGCCTCTTAGAATTTCTCTCGGGAATTTTTGGAAGAAAATTTGAAACGATTTTGCATTGTTGAGAAAGACATTGTTGCTAATTTTTAATTCTTTTGAATTTTAGCTGGGACTCTTCAAAACCAGACACGACACAGTTTTTGGCAGCTCTCGAGTCTTCTGAGTTGGGCGGCTCTTTGGCAATGTCTTACTCCCTCCTCTTGCACCAAGGAGCACCAACCCGTCCACGCCAAAGTCTGGACGACGACGCTGAGCTAGTCGCCTTGACCTCGACGACAACAATGGCCGCCGATTCCTCAACACTTAGCACCAGCACGACGGCTCTTCAAGAAATTAGCAACAAGAATCTGAACGGCAATGGCAGCAGTAGCAGCAATAAAAATGACACCAAAGTTTCTACGACGACCGCGACGACGGCGGGTTCTGGAAGACCCACACCCACCCACACGCTAGCAGCTTTAGCAGGTCGATCCGCGTCCACAAGCCCTACCCCACCACCCCCGCCCCCTCCCCCAGGGCTGGTGACTGGGGCTGTCGTCAAGTCGACAATTTCGCTCATCAATGCCGTTGCTCATTTGGATATTCATATTCTACAAGTAAGTGAAAGTTGTGAAAGTGGTTCATTTAAAATTCGGTTTGAACTCTTAATTAGAAATAAAAGCAGAGCGATGAACAAAAACGCTTTGCTTTTCCGGCTCCAACCTTTACGGGTTAATTTGAAATGAAGGTAGAGCCAGGGCCAGAGCTGGGACCAGAGAGGACTGACTAGGACTAGAAAGGTAAACAGAGTCGTTTCGTTCGTGGACGGAGTTGATGATATTTTGAGAGTTTGTACGCAGTAGTAGTTAGTAGTTTTTTGATCGTTTATTCAGTGGAATTACGAGCAACTGAGGAGTCTGTGAGTCCAGAGTGAGCTGGAGCTCCGAGTTGAGAGTTCGAGTTGAGTTGAGTATTTATGATGTATTTTAATTATGTTTGCAATCTGGGTCTGAGTCCTGACTCTGACTCTTTGGTTGAGTTTTTGTCTTTGTGTACCTTTGGATCCTCTCTGACGGCCTGATGATAAGGTTTGGGCCAGACCAACGAACGAGCGTTTCATGTTGAACTTTTCACTAGGATGAGAATTGAAGAGGGTCGGTCTGAATTGCTATTGCTTTTGCTTTGCTTAAATTTTGGGTCCATGTCATGTCGTCGGATGCTGCAATGAGTTGAGAATTGAGATGAGTTGAGTTGAGATTGAGCTGCCTGCTTTGCCTTGGTTTGATTGGGTGAGTCAGTTGAGTGGAGTTAGTTGATGGAGAATTTAGTACTGAGAATTGAGAATCTTCTCAACTCTGCTCTGCTCTGCACTGCGAGAATTGAGAATTGCGGATCTTTGGATGCGGCTGCTTGTTGTCTCTGTGAGTCTGTGATGTTCTTCTCTCCATTCCAATTAGCTCAACTCAAACAACAAACAGTAGTACAAACACAGCAAAAAAAAAAGCTCAATTCTGCTATTCTGCTCTAAACTAGCGACAAGTAGTGTAGAGAATTGCTTTCAATCAGATACTTAAGAGTCAGATGGAGTCTCAATTCGAAGAGAAAGTCTCCAGTCGAGGCCTAGAATTTTCCCCAATTCTTGACAAAATTTTAAATCTGCGACTTCTAGGTATTAGAAAGTTGAATTTGAAATTGAGAGAGAAATTGAGACATCAGCAGGCAGATTTGTCAGGTGAGGTGAAGGTCGATAAGAACTAGACAAGAATTCGAGTCGAGCCTCAAGTCAAGCCAGGCTGCCAGGCACGTCTCACCTTAGAGTTCGAGAGCAACAAGAATTTCGATTTGCCAAACACTTGATACCTCCCTTGTGACTTGTTCGCTGCTCTCCTAAAATTTTCTTGAGTTTTCATTCCATTTCTCTCCAAATTATTTCCGACCGACTGACACTGCCCGACTGACTGCTTTCACTTTCCAACTCCAAACACTTCATACATACTCCAGCCCAGCTTTTCATTTTTCGTTTTTTTTGAGTTATTTTTGCCAGAAGGATTTCAAGTATGATGGAGGATGGGTCTGGGGGTCTGTGCAGTTTGGATGTGGATTTTGGTTAGAATTATTGACACATGAGGCAAGAGATAGAGATGAAAATTTGAGAGTGGATTTTGAGTTGATGACAAAGATGAGAGTTTGGATTTGAGTTTGAGCTTGTGTAAACAACATTAGCTGGCTGGCTGGCTAGGTTAGCTCCACTCTCACTCACTCAAATCGTCAGTCAGAGTCGTCAGTGCAACTTAGGCGAAGGCCTCGCCTTGATTAATGATTTGATTCTAGAAATTTATGTTGAGATTGAGATAAATTCTCGCTCATCGAATCAAGCAAGTCAGCCGACCGAGTCTGACGAGCCACTAAACAATCAAAAGGCGAGGCGAAAGCGAAAGTAAAACGTGAAAGTGGCCAAAATGGTTGCTTAATTGTTACGTAATTTTTGCTAATTGTTGCTAATTTTGTCTTGTTTTTCTCTCTTGTTTGTTGCAGAGGATGCTCGGGTCAGAGGCCATGTCACTCCAATTTCGTCACATTGTGAGTCAGCTCCTCTGGCAAGTCGTTCCGCACCGAACCGTAGACATACTTTGGGCCAGACTCCTCAACGAACTGCTCATGGCCATTGGGAACTTTACTGTGCTCAACAAACAAAATCAGACAACAATTCAGTCTGGACAAACTCCAACCATACTCCAACAACTCTGTTGTGTTCCAGATGAATTTTTTGATAATCCAGAATTGTCGCGTGCATTTTTTCCAACTCTGATTGCATGTACTTATGGGTGCTCTGAGAATCAAGCCGTGCTTGTCCAGGAAAATATTGATCCGGAGGTAAGGACTGCAACATTTCAAAGTTAACCCTTGACCTGACCCGACACTGACCGCTAATTTGACCTCAATTTTTAAATTTTACAGTTTTTGAACGGTTTCCTCTCCTCTGAATTTGCGAGACGAAATTTTGTCACCAAACGCATTTTGGCGGCCACACTGCCGACCCACGAAAATGGAAACGAAAATCTGACGCCGCCCCCACCACCTTCCAACAGCAAAAAGTCTAGCAAGAAATCTCATCCCAAAGTAGTCGTCCTCTAATCGCCGCCAAGGGCCGGGCCACCTGTCACACCACGCCAACCCACGCAGCCACGCCTTTCCAATTAGTCGTCCAACTAAAGATTTAACTAATTAATTAATTAAAAATATTGTGATTTTTAATCAAGAGTTAGTCAGTCGGGCTCGCTCGCTCGCTCACGCAGTCAACTTTCATACTAACTAAAATAAAGTAAAGTAAAAAAAAATTGCAAAGACTAGACCAAAGTCCAAGTCAAGGGTCGGGTCTAGTCTAGAACTAAAACTAACGACTTACACTTACAAGTAAACTTAAATCGTTCCTAAAGTTAACCATTAATTAGCTAATTAATTAATTAATTTTTTAGAATGCAGCAACACTTTTTTAATTAAACTTATCTTTTTTTCTAACTAAACTTTAGAGTAAGAAGCAACTAAAACACAGAAAGAGGAACGATGAGAAATAAAAATAAAAAATTGCATCAACAAGGCCAGACGATGATTTTCAACGACTCTCTCTCTCTCTTTAATCGCGATTTCAATTTCAGCCAAATCTCGAACTGTCAAGGGTTCGATTCCAGGTAAGTCCAAACTTTTTTTCGTTCTGTTCTATCCCTCTTGGTACTTGCCGTCTTGGATGACATGGCAAGACGGCAGCAAAAAATGAAGAAGCCTGGCCTGGGTTCGACTCCCAGTGGCTGCATATTTGACATTCTTGAGTAAACTTTGATTTTGGGCGTACGCACGTACGCATGTCTTCCTTGATTTTAGAGTACTTCGAAATTCGAATGCAGACGTGTTTCGAAATGAATTGAAATGCGAGCAGAGCAGCTCGGATTCATTCACTTTTATGATGATTGACTGGCAGGCTTTGATTTGATGCATTAGCACGTGTCAGTGTCATTTTCTTGTCTTTCTCCCGATGCACACGTACATGTGTGCAAAGTATGAGTGTGACTGTCGACTGTCGACTGTGATGATGTAATAATAATATTTGCATTGCCAACGTGAAAGGTATCGTCAGTCGCTTCGTCTCCTGGAGATTTGGTCGATTAGCGAACAAACTCCTGCTGCCAGTCAGCCACTCTCAGTCGTCTAGCGTTTCTAGTGCAGTTCAGGGATTCGGTTCGGTTTTCTGATTTGGTGACAAGACAAATGACATGGCTACCGCTATAGCTCCGAGTGCAACTGTGACTGCGACTAGGACTAGGGCTAGGACTAGACGTAGAGCTAGAACTAAACTCCCGGGTAGTACCCAGCAAAAAAGCGGGTAGAATAGAATAGCATTGAGGAAATACTGTGCGCTGTGGTCACACCTTTTCTCTGCTGCATGCATGCTGGTAATGAAAGGCGGAAGAACTGCAGTGCGAGTGCAGTGCAGGTAGAAAAGGCACGGCAAAGCAAAAGTGGATTTCCCGTCGTCGTCGTCGTCGTCTCATTCTCATTTTATTCTATCTCTTCGTCTATTCAGTACGTAGTTTTTAGTTGCCAAGTTACTAATGGACTTCATTCTTCTTGGTTTGGGATGTGAGCTGAGCTTTTAACAATTCAGAATGAATTCAGTCAGACAATTCTCATCAAAACACACGTACGTACAGCGAATGCAATGCAATGCTCGGTTAGCTGTCAAAATCCGACTGAGAAGTGAGAATTGAGAACGAAATGCAATGCACCACCATGGCATGAGCATGACTATGTACTGTTCTCAATTCATGTCATTTCAAATTGAACACATCGC
>JAQGCM010000959.1:0-18736 GCA_034699705.1 Hymenaphorura dentifera
TTTTGATGTATTTACTAAAAGAAAAAAATTATTTGGAACAAATCGGTGTGTTACACCTGGGGTACTTCCCTCGTCAGACGCAGAATGTTACTCTGCACTGTGTTGCAAATTTACCAAGCAAGAGCTCAAGCCAAGAATGTGTTTGCATAAAGTTTAACTCCTTGTCACTTTCTCCTTTTGTTCAATTCAAGCTTCCCTGTCAAGACTTGTGGAATTGTTTCAGTCATTCTACATTCTACTTTACTTTACTTTGTGTTCTCTAGCCTTGCATGCATGTTTTGTGCCATGCGAGTGTGAGTGAGTATAAATGTAGAACCAGGGATGCGGATGGAGTATGGTGGAACAAGACTAGAATTTCGGAAGTGGAATTTTGAACAAAGGGGGACGACGAATAGGTGTTGTGGAAGCCTCGTAATTACCAATTTGGATTGGTTCATTAATTCAGGAAACGCATGGTTTCCCTCATGATGGAAATTGTCTCATGAATTTCAATGAGTTTCTCATTACTCAGTCGGAATTTGTTTAAAGGGCCACGTCGCCCGGACGGACACTGACGTTCTAAGACTATGTATGTGGCGGCTATAGTGCCTTCCGCAATTCAAAATTAATATCGGTTTTATTTCCTTGCATTTAATTTCACAAGTTGTGGTTCCAAGTCAGCCTAGCGTAGCGTACTAAGCCAACGCACGCAGCAGGAAATGAAATATCGCTGAGCTGAGCCAGAAGCAAAGCCAGATTTAGCGGTACTATATAACAATGTAAGGGAATTGGTATATTGTTTGATGACAGGAGCAGATTGGAGCCCAAGAAATTCGATTCCCGGGGTGGAATTATTGGTACTAACGATTCAATTATGTTCGCACAAACGGTGATAAAAAGTCAATACTTTTATTTGCTTTCCACTTTTCAGTTCAGGTTGGTGGTAGGAAAGTGGTATTTATTTATTTTGCTCGCCAAGTTTCACTTTACGCTCTTTCACTTTACGAGTGACGACGGCCAAAGTTAACTAGTCGTCTATGTACATTGTCGACATTGTGGGAACAAAAAACCATCAAACAGAATTAATCGCAAATGAAAGCTGCGCTTTCCTGTGTCTGCGTCATGACATGTTGGCTTTCATCCTTTCACTCATGCAGAATCATTTAATAAATATTTAATTTTTTCATTCTCTCGCTTCCTCCAAAAAAGGGAAGGCAAACGGTTTAGTCAAGCACAAGTTACTTTCTTCTCACCAATGCTTGCAGTAGTAGCTGGAAATGCAAAGCAAAGGCAACCGCACATCTTCCAATTCACTACCCTCAACATGCAAATGATAAATCGATAGTCCATAAATGTGTTTTGGTTTTGTTTTTGCATTTCCAGCCCTGTGCGGTGCGATGCGTCAGTCTCTTCGCTGGTAAAAAAGAAAAGAATTGCAGAGAATATTAAATGAGTGCTTTGGGTTTCGAAAGAACAATAAGACGGGAGGCTTCACTTTGAGTTAAGTACCTGACTATGTAGTTGCTAGTTGCTATTAGAGGAAGGAAGCCAGGAACGGCTTTGGAGCAGCTCCTCTAAGAAAAGATTAGACCCCGTCCGTCAGAGTCTCCTCAGAGAAAAAAAGAAGAAAAGATTGGAGAGATGCTGCTTTGGACCTTTCATTTACTCAAAGTATTCAAAAATATCCCGTGAAAGGCTCAAATGAAATATTCGCAAAAAACCTAGCAAAGAAAGAAGTCAAGTTATGGTCACCGCCCCCAGAGCCCTGACCTAGTGGCAATGTCTGACTGACTCACTCTGCACGAACTACAATTTTTAGCACACAAAGTGCGGACATCAAACCTTTTTTCTTTCGTATTTGTTTCTTCTGTTGTTAAATCAAATGTGGCTGAGCTGTTTATCCAGAGGGTGGACACCCCTGCCTAGAAATTTACCACTCTGGTGCCACGTGTTCCTATCAACTCAATGTTAGATTAAGATTCCTGGGCTGGAAGCTCTAAGCCTGAGAACCCCGCTCGAGCAAAATTTTGGGGTCGCCGATGAAGGGAAGTGAAAGTTTGGTTTCTGGAGAAGTGGAATGTGAAAGGAGGCAACAAAAGGAAGAATAATGCCTTCTCTCCTCGACCGAGAGAGGAGAGTGAAAGCACATTCACATTTGAGGCAAATGCATTGATAATATGAATAGGATGCAATAGACGCGGTACTTTACTAGGAATGACTAGTCGTGAAATACGGTTCCTAGCTTAAATATAGAACGCAACACACTCCCGAGCAAAATAGCGTTTGTGGAAACCATGGACAGGAAGGCAGGCAGTGGCAGTATTTCAACTCAAGAACGAATTGCAGAGTGCCCGCTTTTCCCTGGCATTGAGCCGAACATTATTACATTACCTACATTCACCATTTCTCTCATTCCCTATTCTCATTTCGTAAAATTTCAGTGCACGAGGGAGTGGAGCTTTCACTTTGCTTTCTCCTGCTCTCTCTCTCTCTCTCTCTCCCTGTGTGTGTGATGTGGGCCAAACACAAGTGTACGTGCAGATATAGTATTTATCTTGATAGTTGAGTTCTGTTGTGTTGTCTAATGGGAATTGCTTCAGCTTAACTTCCCTCCGCTCGAATTGTTCTTCTCCGTGTTCATTCCATCTTTCCCTGTGTTTGGCTCCCACACACCACAATTAGTCGTGTGGTACTTCACCAGACGGCGGCATCGGAAGCACAGACGACGAATCCCATCCTTCACTTTTCTGGCAAATAGCAATGATCAAACAAAAATCCTACTTATGTTTGGTTTTCGATAAATCAAAACCTTACGATCAGGGCGCTGTTTGTCGAGAGTACACTAATTATTCTGGAATTTAGATGCAAGGGAAACTTGCATATTTTGGATTGCAAGTCAGTTTTTATTTTGCTGACTAATTTTGATGTTAAAAATGCAAATGAGAGGGTTCACTGAGCTCTAAAGCGAATTTGCTAAAATTTAATTTTGCAGAATATTAATAAAGTTTAAGCATTGCGATTCTCAAGTACAGCCCTCTACTCAAGATCACTATAGGCAAGGTGCATTAAAAATTTTCCAGACCGTACATCCGAGCTCAGCCTCTGAATTTTAGCTCCAATGTGAGCAACACATTATGTGGATTGTAGAAAGGAGAAAGCGAAATAAGCCGAGAAAGAGCCGGTAGTCGGTGGGTGGAGGTACAAGAGTAGAAGAGGGAATCAAATGATTAGAAATGCAGCGCCCTATTTACGAGAGACCTTACGAGCTCTTCGCATAATTACAGAATATTTTAAGCGTAAACACAAAGTTGCTGCAAGTTGCTTTTCTGAAATTCCCTGCTTATGGTAAGGGTAGTAGGAGGAGGAGAAGCCTATTGTAAATTTCCGTTGAATGAAGTGGGTAATTTCCCCCAAGGAATTGCTCTTAAAATGAAAGTTCAAAGCCGCGAATAATTCATATCTTTGTACTTTCTCGCGATGCTAATGCTAAGCAGCAGCAAAATGTTGAAGATGAATGGAAGAGTGAAAGTTGGCTTAAATCCTTAGTGTTGGTTGGTTCTCTTTCTGGATTATTTCTCTAGAAAATACAGAGTTCACTCTATATCCTCCTCTAGCATCAGCATCAGCATCCAACGCCGCCTTTTTCTTCTTCGCTTCTAACAATAAGTTTTTGAAGGAAGGTTGGGTTGGGCTGGGTCCCATTTCATTTACTTTGGCATTATTACTTTCCGAAGGATATAAAATTTCATAGCAAATGCAAAAACACAACAAAGCTTTAGAACCCATTTATTTGCTCATATTTTGAACTCAACTTTGTTTTCATTTCTGAGCCAGCGAGACAGCAGATATTCTATTTCATTTCTGTGAAAATGCTCACCATGTCATGCTGTGGATTTCGGCTTTCACTTCGCTCCCATCGCATCTGTTGTATGTGCAGCAGCGTAAGGAGACATCGTCTGCTCCTGCTCTGCGCCTCTGAGACATGCGATATTTGAAATCATAATAAATTTGTGGAAATGAAAACGGAAAGCTCTGGCACTGAATTTCCGGGCACCTCCTGGAAGAATGGGTGGAGTCGGACAGCTCAGTTTTTTGGCAACCAGGAAGAGACGTGACACGAATGTTGTCATTACCTTTGAATGTCCCAGTTCTCTAGCTCCTCACAGCAAAAAAAAGAATATATCCTTTATTTATTAAATTCATTCCCACACTTCCCGAACTATATTCTATTTTATCCGATTTACTATTTTGGCACTGTTTAAGTGACCTCATTTTTCTTCCTTTTAAATTATTCAGTCAATCGTGCTGCTGTCGAGCTGTATTGCTATTACTATACCAAATATTCATTTCATTAGCGTATGCATTGTGTTCAATGTGAAGGAAAAATTGAGTCAACTGTAAGGAATAAGGTCACGGTTGAAGAAAATTAACTTCCATTATAATGAAAAGACAAATGACAAAATTTTAGCAGAATTCAACTGAATTATGCAAATCGATACAAATCAAATAACAAAAATAATCCTTAGGTCCCACACCAGCACTCAGAAATCGTTAAATAGTTAATGGTTTCCACTCTAATTGGTACTACGCCGGAGAGCATTTGTCTTTTGACAGGTTTCGGGCTCGGCTAAATGTTTACTCAGCCCTTCCAAAATTTATGATTGTTTCATATGATATTTTGTTATTGGGACTTGGGTTGGGTTGGGACTATGTCGGAAGTACTTGATTTACTCTGTGTACTTTATAAAAACAATAGAACTTTTGCTCATGCTTTGCTAATCAGGGCATGAACGCAGGTTCTCCCCGTATTTGAGTAGAAATTTGCAACTAACAATTCGTATTAATTGTTTAGGTTTATTGCAACACGTGAATGGACGTCAGATCTGGGCTGAAAATCAATCTGGACCACCCACAAATCAACAATATGCCAGCTTTGAAGAACTCCAAAAACTGGCAGAGAGTCCATTTGATAACAATACAAACGTGAACGTCACGGTTCCTCTTGGGGATACCGCCTTCCTACGCTGCAAAGTTCGCAACCTTGGGGAAAGATCAGTAAGTGTTCACTTGAATTTATTTCCTCAAAACTTCTTTTCCCTTAATACTTTCTCAACAACTTGAATAGAAATATTTCTTGAAGGAACAAGTTCGTGCTTCTTGTTTTTTCTTCGTGTTGTCGGAATTCCAGAGCACAAACTTCAAACTACAAACGCATATACAAAGATGGAGGCTTCCTTTGTTCTTATTGTGTTACAGAGAGCCAGAAACACAATAAAAGACCACCGCGCGCTCCGCCCGCCCGCCCGCCCTCTCGTTCTCATTTTCAAGAGATGCGTGAAAACATTTTTCCAAGCAGAACTCAAACGTGTGAAATGAAAACCATATTCTCTCTCTGAAAAAAAACTCTCAAAACCATGTCTTGAGAACTTTTTGTAAATTTAGACACGAAGCACGTTCCTACCACACTCTCCAGTCTCCAAAAAGCTGAAGACAAGACACTAGCTCCATGCTGGAGGAAATGAAATTCCAATTCCCAGAATGAGGGCAACTGGCAGTGCAGAATTTTTTTTAACGTTTCGTCTGCAATTATTTTTTTATCTCATGACGTGTATGTACATATGTGGGTATATTATGTGCATTCATCTCAACTCAGCTCGACGTTCTAAATTTCAGAAGGGCTGACTCCGTTATGTCCCTTGTTCACCACGAAATGCATGCAGCTCCACCCATAATTGTGAAAATTCATAACGGAAATCGAATGATAGGAGACCAAAACTCATTTCAGATGACAAACGAGGAAATCAGAAGTAAGCAAAGCAAGGTAGGAGTAGGAGGACCGCTCTTGTCATGTTCATTTGAATTCAATTTCATTATTGAAGTAGTTGGAGAAAAGTACACGAGTTCCTAGTTCCAATCCAAATTCCAGCGAAACGCTGCTGGTACGTACAGTAGTGGAGTTGAAAATAGAGCAAATTGTGCTAGGCGCTGTCACTACCATTTTATGCTGGGTGGGCAAACTCACATATTATATAAAGCTGAATCGATGCCGCCGTCGCCGCTTTTGAGGAGAAAGTGAAGAATGAGGATATGAACATTGTGTGCAAGCAAAGCAAAGGACTAACAGAGTAGGAAGTAGGAAGTAGTAGGAGTCCGCAGAGTACGTACGTAGAGTATGTAGGCCGGTAAGTTGCTGGAGAAAGGATTACATTTCTAAGACTGAGGAGAAGGAGTAGAGAAGAGAGAAAAAAAACTGTTCAGTTGATCTGGAGAAAACATCTTTCATTCCACAACCCTTGTTTTCACTCTAGATTTCATGGTACAGAAGACGAGACTGGCATATCTTGACAACTGGAAAGACGACATTTTCGAATGATGAGCGATTTCACGTTCTACATGCCGACGGCTCAGATGAGTGGACTCTTCAAATCAAATTTGTTCAAAAACGCGATAACGGGACTTACGAGTGCCAGGTACGCCCATTTTTTATTCTATGTTTTTAGCCTTTGGTGGAGGAGGTTTGGTTTGGTGATCAAAGGAAAACTAATCTACCGGCTTTTATTGCTCAACATAAAATCAAAGATTCATAATAATATAATAGTAAACTAACATGGAAAATACGTACGGCTGCGGAAGTTGGTTGAACAAACTTTTGGTGAATCGATATTTGTATTTGTTGACTAGAATTATTGCTCTGGTCAGTATTGAGAAAGACAACAGTTGTCCAATCCACAAAAAAAACATTAATCGGATGAAATACTTTGGACTGCTCAGGATGAGAGTGAATTATTCATAAAACGACCTGGGATTGCGGACTACCGAATCCCGGGTGCGGCTGAGGGGGACTTTTGGAACATGTTTGACTTGCCGAAGGATCCCTCGCCAAAAACTAGCAAAGCAAAATATAGACACTTTGGCAAAGTACATATTGATTTGGTGACAAATGCATTAGCATGATAGCCCGCACTCTGACTCTCAATTAGGTCACTCTCCTGAGACCTCGTCGTCACTATCTAGTATCTCCTACCCATCTTTTGGCTACTTAAAGTTTTCCGGTCACCCGTTTGCTGAGCAGTGCAGTGCTGAGAAATCCAATCAGGTTCTCTTTATTATGCTCCGTCCGATTCACCAGAACGAAATCAACCCAAGCCATTTCATTCAAAGTACCATTGGGTGGGTCATCCTAGCATTTCAATTTCACGATTACGATTCATTGAAAGAGCAAGTTGGGCCTCTGCCTTTGTATAAATTTATTTATATCTGAAAAGATGACACAAGTACTGGCTGGATTCTACTTCTACCCACGTACGAGGTACGAGTTTGAAGTGAAGTGAACATGTGTC
Source organism: Hymenaphorura dentifera (assembly GCA_034699705.1). Classification (NCBI taxonomy): domain Eukaryota; kingdom Metazoa; phylum Arthropoda; class Collembola; order Poduromorpha; family Onychiuridae; genus Hymenaphorura; species Hymenaphorura dentifera. The sequence goes on from JAQGCM010000959.1 coordinate 7,320, forward strand.
TGGGTCTGGATACAATCTTCGCACTTGCTTTTCTCCAAAACCAAAATCTTTTCTCAATTGTGTTATTTCCATCCGTGGAACAAATTCAATGCAAATGCATTCCTCACTTCTTCAGAGGAAACTAGGTTTGGAATATAATAAGTGAAGTTGAGTGTTCAGAGACTCGAATACAAAGTGAGTTTATGTGTTGACAAAGTAGCTAAATCTTATTTTCCGAAGTACTAGCTATAGAATTCTCAAGGAAATGCATGCATAAGGCTTGAATCATTTTTGAATAAAATATTTGGCTGCGTAGGCAAAATGATTTGCTGTAAAATGCCTCAAACTTGTGGCAGCTGAGAGGGTTTTGCAAACTTCTTTTGAAACTCAAACTCGACACAATTACACAAAGGTTGAGTGAAAGGAAATTTTCCTTTCCGCTTCCATTTCCAGATATCTAGTGATAAACAAAATTTGAATTCTTAACCCCTCACGGTGGGGGACTTTGAGCGCAGACCTCAGTAGAGTGCAGACGACTAAATCTTCCTGGATAAGATTTCGTCTTCCAGAAAAGCCTGAACAAATTAGCTTCCAGTTGACAAAGGTCAACTAATTGCCTTGTTGTGGATCGAATCGAATTGAATTAATCCTCGCGTAATGTGTTGGCCTCGTCCCAGGGTCGAATTTCACATCGAATACTCATCGCACGCATGAAGAATTAAGTGAGATTTGCACGAAGGAATGCCTGCCTGCCGTTTGAGCTTATAAAAATGAAATGGTGCACGAAGAGTGCCAGTTCCCTATTGTTCCAATAACGCCCGGAGAAAAATAAGGTCAGAAGAGTAGAGCAAGTAGTGCACGATAGTTCGTGATGTACGGACAGACGAACGAATAAAACTTTTTTTCTCTGCACTGTACTGTGCTAGAGTTCATTCCATTCCCAAAACTGCGGGAGACCTCATCCTCAATAAAGGTGAGGGAAAAGAAAAGAAGTTTAGTCCCGACGTCGCGCCCTAGTCGTAGTCCTAGTCGTACACACCACATGAACATACACATACTCAAGGCGAGGGATTGGGGTTCAGAGTTTCTCTGGCAAAAAGTTTCTTTGAGCTTCGATCCGCAAAAACTTTCTTTTTGAATATCCAGTCAAGTCGTCTTCAAGGTGACTTCTAAATTTGCAACCTGTAGTTTCTCTTTCTCTGACTAACATGAAAAGCAGAAAGTGATTAAGCATTGCCTTTTCTCCCAGTGACAGACTCCATTTTAAGATCCTTTGGGCATTTTATTTCTCAAATGTCGTGCCGTACGTATGCAAAGTGAAAGCCTTGATGTCTATTCAACCAACCGACCGATTTCCTCCTTGCTACTGTGCTGATGCTTGCTTGCCATGCTTGCAAGCAAAAGTCTCACGACGAGTTTGTGACAAACTTATTCATTATCCCCTCTGATGTCCCAGTCGGGCTCAAAAAGAAAGTTTTTCTTGTATGAATGGCTCAAGTCAAAGATTTCACTTCCATTAGCGTGTTTCATTCTTACCTCACATTTTAGCAGCTGAATGGCATGTGTTTAGCCAATCTTCGCACTCATTTGTGTACGCATGTACTCAAGTGGGTGAACTGTTTGCTTTGAATGAATTGAATGCAACAATTTCTGCTAAACAACATTTGTGAGTGACTTGGGAATAATATTTCTCACATAATTAGTAGAACTTTGACAAAGTCGGCGCGAAATCAAAGTAAACTCTTCATCAACTTTTCGTCGTCCAGCGTCGTTTAGCCACGTCGCCTCGCCTTGGATTATTGTTAGGATGCGGCAGACAAAAGACAATATTTTGGAGTTGGAGGCAAGTTGTTGTAGTGTTGTACATTGAAGATCGATATAACGTAAACTAAGACCACCAACGACATTAAGGTCGAGCCTAAGCCTAGGTTAATCCAAGCTCCTGGTGACTTCGACTTGCTTCCAGTTCCAGCAGCATCCAGTCGACTTTGGAGTTGGAGTTGAGGCCAACGACTGCTGTTACTATGTATGCTTCTTCGACCTCACTTTACAAACAACCGCATGCTTTCCCGCAAGGTGACCCATTTGGAACCACTGTCTAACCTGAAATTTATTTTGTGGTTCAGTATTGTTGTCACCGCCGACTGCATTTTTCGTCCTGGCAAGACACGAATTTGACGAATTTCTTGAATTTTTAATTCTCATGCGCGTTCTCTGAAAGTGTGCTAAGATGCTGTCCTCCGAGTTTTGAAGACTCTACGATTATCTACTTGGTACAAGCTTTCATGTAGCAATTTCCCACTTTAGGTCTTGTAACATGAAAAGAGAAAGTCCTTTCATTGATCTGCATATACTCAAATTCTTGCTTGACTATGCATAATTCGCCCGACATTTAAAAAACCCGTAAATTTCCAATTTGCTCGAGGCAGGAATGGATTTTTTATCTGAAGACTGGAAACCAGACTACTACACTGGAGCATGGGAGTCAAGCACTAAATTTCTACGCCGTCTTTGTTACTACGTATGTTTTCTTGCTTTGCTGATGCCGACCTGGGCTAATATTTCCCGTTTGCAAAACGGGCAGAATTCCTCCTCCGGTTTTCGGGTGGATGTGGGCGATTCCTTCCTAAAGCGTGATGTGGTAATCATCATTTTCAGAGGGTAGAATTGCATTAGGAGAGCTCGAGGACAGCAGCACACTTTCCCTTGTCTTTATTCGAGAGTCGACGAGTCCCTGAAATCATAGTTGCTTTGAGTCATTAGTGCCGGAAATCCATCAGGCGGAACATCAAGCGTTTAATTAATTTATGTTTCTCAACTTATGACAGGGGAAGCCAAAATAGAAGAGCGCATAGACAGGCACGACGAACAACGCGATACTTGACGGCGGCGGCAGTTGTGCAAAATTATCACAATTGAATATGTGAGATACAAATACAATGGCCTTTATTCGAGCACTGCTCCGCAATTTGTCAGAACAATGATAATAAAATTTAATTTAATTTGACGCTGCGCTGGTAGGAGTACAAAGGAGGGCAGACGGAGCCAGCGCGGTGTTTGTGCGAAACTATGTAGATGCAGGGCAGTGCAGGGCTCTTGCCCTACTCCCCGCTAGGCTCTTGCTAGACAAAACAGAGTTCAATTTGGCGGCCCTCGTAGTCTTCTGCCGACTTCTTTTCCCCTTATTGATCCAGCCGTATATTTGTATTACCTTTACAAATTGGACAGATTCTTTAGCGTCTCAGATCGATTTAACCGCTGGCGTGGCTAGAATGTTGTATCCGATTTATGAGTAAGAAAGAGAGTTAACGGATTGACTTTCACTCCTAGCTTTCACCAGGTAGACACACGCTTACACACGTGGGACACTTGGTTCAAATTTTTGCTCCTTATAACGAACGTTTTGTAAACGTTCCCATTCACACACGCAGCCCACACAGGACAGGGAGGTCGAACGACGAACGACTACTACATACATGCTTTCTCTAGTGTTGAGCAAATACACTCGAGACAAATATTGTACAAGCCGTAACATAGGACTTTAGAGGAGAACACATCAATGGCATCATGTTATGTGTACTTTGTGGGCACTGGGACGACCAGTCAGCAGCATCTTTGTTTGCAGTGAACATTCACCACCGCCGCACTCACGAAGGCACATAATCTCCGGACTCAGTCAGCCCAGACTATGGTTGAAATAGTTGCTACTTTCCCCAAGTTTTTGGCTAGGCCAAAGTGGCACTAGGGGTGTAGTCGTACGTAGCCTTAGCATTACATAAACTAATGATTATAGTCCTCCTGGACTCTGCCTGCTGCAGTCTGCACACTCTGCATGTACACCAAATTCTAATGTGAAGTATACATAGTGGATTATGTGTTGATCTCTAGGCAGGCATCGGACATTAGGAGAAAGTAACTACGTGCGTAACTATCTATACGCACGTGAGTGAGTTAGCAAGGTATATACATACATGTGTATTTGCCAGTAGTAGGTAGACTCCGAATTCCCGCTTTCATGATATTATTACAACATTTCGGCTCCACTTTGTTATTTATAGGAACTCTGTATTCTGAAAGCATGAGGGGTTGAGAGAGAGAGAGGAAAAGTGAGATCGTTTGGGAATCTCATGTTGGTACTTTCCGATTATTCCTAACATAGTTGTACAAAAAGGGACTGCTACAAATGCATGTCTGTACTGGCGAGTGTACTTGCGAGCCCAAAGGGTTGACCCAGAAGTGTACATAGAAGTAATGCATATAAGTCGGGGTGCTTTAACACGGCAGTTTTCTCTTTTCTCCACTACCATGTAACTTACAGCCGTCTGAAATGTGAATGTGAATGTGAGAATTTTAAACTAGGACTCCCAGCCTCCTCTCTCGTTTTCAGAAAGGAACCAGAGAATTGGCAATTTTTTTGGTCATAAAAATAAATGTTTGGTCCCGGTCTCGAAATTTTTGCAGCTCCCTCAAATCCCTACTTTCTTTTTTCTTCTTCTGCTTCTTTCCTCTACCAAATCCTACACAGTTTTCGTTGAGTGGAGAAAGAAGCAGTGGCAAGCAGTGCTGTGCTGTGATCTTCTCATTTCCCTTCCATCGTCATTTTGAAACTGTGAAGGGCCGCGGAGCGGTGCCACTTAAATCCTCACTTCCTATTCTTTGTTAGGGGCACTCTCATTCCCACTAAGGCGGCGGCGGCATGGTCGGCTCGGCAAGCTGTACGCACATTGCTTTTATTTGATTGCATCGTAGGCGGAAGCTATGAGCCTTAGTTTGAGCTGAACTGGGAACAAACTAGCGGAAGGAACTATAGGTATTATGAAGAGTTGAAAATCACATTACACAGATTTACTTAGAACGACAAACGAGGCCGTTGGCCACTTAGATGAATACATTATACCGACTTACGGGAACGGGACTGAGTCTAGTTTTAGTCTAGATGCATGGACTTTGCCTCGAACCCCATGTTCTACAGAGTCCTACTCCTACCCTGTATCGAAGACAAAGTTAAAGTAGACGTAGTCGTCGTGTGTGGCGCTTAGTCTTAATAGCGCTTTGTATGTTGTACGTATGTACGTGCGGGTTTTTAAAGACCGCAGAAAGGATTTCCTTTTCTCGAGACGAATCGAATAAAATAAAAGTTTCATTCCAATTCCAACTCGTGTTTTGTTTGCATTTGGAACTCTTAACATGTTCCGTTCCGCTGCTACAATTCTCGTGTCGGACGGAGAATTGGATGGATTTTTATTTTCTTTCATGATTGAGATTGCTGGGAAATAGAAAAGTCGTTTCGCTTTCGTTACTTGCCACTATTACTACTCCCAGCTCAGTTTTCATGCCTCTGATGAATTCTCCTGTAGTTTCTCTCTGAATATACTTTCACTCTCGGTCGGTCAGTCAGCGGAGAGTAGAAAACGGGTAAATTGGGTAACACTGGTACCGAAGAGCATTGCAGTGCATTGCAAGGGTGACGTGCTACTTTTAGTTAGACTTTACATGGTATAAGGAGAACGGAAATGGAGGTCTCACAACAGTCACAACTCTTAATTTGATTTTCTTTTCCTCTCCTTGCTTCAACTGTGGATCCAGAGTCCTATTCTTCCCTCCGTTGGGTATTTTGTGCTCTCCAGGGACTCGAGAGTGTTAATTGACGGATCGATTGGGAGATTGATTCTTTTTCACACAATTCCAACACTACTCCCTTCACGTAGTCGCTCCTACATCCGCCTGAAACTCAGTAGTACAACGTTACGTAACATGGATACATGATGCTCGACTGATGCTGCTGCTGCTGCCGCTTTTCTTGTACTATCTGTAGTGTATTTATTACCGAAATTCCAACTAACCAGCCAAGTGTAGGGATCCACCAAAGGCCCAGCCAAAAGTTTTCTCTGACTTTGCAATGTATGATTGTAAGTGATTACATGGAGGGATTATTTATTGCATCTCTTTCTCTAACTTTTTTTGTAGGTTTCAACTGGAACTGGAATTGTTTCAAATTTGGTACACCTACATGTTGCGATACCAGAAGCCTTTATTTTGGGGAACGGGGAATACCATGTGGAACAAGGCAGCAATATTAATTTAGTCTGCATCATTGAAAAGGTAAGCAGTTTTGCTTTTATTTAAGCACCTATCTCGCAATTTCTCATTTCGTAACATTAGTTTGTATTAATCAATGAGTTAAGCCAGTGGATTAGGTAGGGGAAAGTTTTCGTACCCACACAATTTTCACATGCTTTCAATGTCGCATTCTGAGCAAAATGACTCGTTTTCGGAGGTGAACTCTTCAAAATTTGCACCAATAAACTACCTCGAAAATTATACCTCATACTCAAACAAACATTTGCATTAGATTGAGATCACAGCCGAGTGAAAACTGCCAGAATTTGCTGTGCCCAGTATTCGGTATGAATAAAAAGATACTCTAACGAAGCTGTGGCGAGTTTGGTCACTAAACCGATAGAAATATAAATGCCTTAGTTGTTTCACATTCCGTTTGAGATTTATGTTATTAATTTTCCACGACCTAACGTTTAAAAGTAACTAAGAGGTTGGGGTTATTAAAATAAATACTCCAGGTCAAAGCTCTCAGCTCTCGCGCGTATGGCAAAACAACTCAAAGCAATTCATTTACATAATCGATTTCAGCTTCACCGTCATAAAAACGATTCTCATGGAACGAATTAGGGTCAGCGAGAGGAAGTCAACTTTTCGATATAATCATTCGAGTCGACTTTTTTACCTTGACTAGTAATTGGTAGTTACACTGCTTGTCCTCTCCGCGTACAATTTCTACTGTACTGTACTGAATAATAAAATGTGTTTCTATGTCGTCTGCTATTCTCTAGTTTTTGCCAAAACTAATCTCTACTCACTGAAGAGTACATAGGAACAATGTTCTGTTAATCCATGAGGATACAAGCACATAATAAATTGCTGCTCGTTGTCAACATCAATTTTATAGGATTATGTAGGATAATCCGTTTTTCTTTTATTATTAAGACCCTGTGAATTCTGAATTGATGATGTAGTGTATTGTTTAGAATAATTAGGGCCTTGGCTTTCCACATCCAAACTTCTTAAGGTCTGGTAAATATTCCCTGTTTGCTAGTAGAACTTGGAATTACTTTGAATACAAATTTGAGACATAATTTTCCCCTCAGCTAAGCTTGTTTGAACAGTTATGTCAAGTCAAGGGAGTCAGGACAGGACTAAGGACAGAATTATGGGGCAGGCAGGCCTGAGAACTGGGGAATGAAGAAAGGGGGAAAACAAAGGCTTGACATCTATAAAATGTAATCTTTGTTCCAAAATTGCAATTTCATCCAAGAGTCAAGTTGTAATGAGTGCAGTGTCATTCTCTGAATGAAGTTTCGCTCAGCTTCATTTGAGTTTGTCCAGACAACACCTCTGAGGTTGTTTTGTTGTAGGCTCAAACGTGTAAGCTTCCCCATGATCAGTCCTATGGCTCCCTAGGGAAATATGAAGCACGTAGTAACATGCAGAGCTAGCGTCCAAAGTTAGCTATAAGAAAGTATTGTGGAGATTATTGGATGTTAGCAAACGACAGCTTAGCCGAGCTCCTCAATATTTCCTCTCCTTTAGCCTAGCCACTCAGCGAATTCAGCCTTGCAAAATATCTCAACCAGGCTCAGGGAGGTGAAAGCAGGATTTGTTCATTTCGCTCACATTTAGATTTCTCTTGAAACTCATGGAGAAAGTAGTCCAAGCTAGTTTAGCGGACATGTGTGGACCACAAACAAGTGTAATGTGTTTAACCTCGCTCATGTACGTTTGAATTGTTTGGTTTGTTTTCCAGAGTCCAAAGCCGCCAGAGTACATTTTCTGGTATCACAATGAGCGGATGATAAACTATGGAAGTTCTCGTGAAGTGTCAGTTCACACGGAGCCTGGGAGCAAAACCCATTCCAGACTGACCATTCGTGACGCCCGCATTTCCGACTCAGGAAATTATACTTGTAAAACTGCCAATGCGGATCCTGCATCCATCTATGTCTACGTCTCCCAAGGTAAACAAACGATCGTCTCGGATTTACTTTAAATCTCGTTTCCATTTTATTCACAAAGTCTTCACCTTCACCCCTACCACCCATCCCATGACATCTACCAAATTCACAAATCCAAATTTAATCGTTTTCGCCTTGTTTCTGGAAACATTCCAGCGCAACAATTTCATACTCCAGATCCTCTCCTAGTTTGCCCTTTACGTTTCACATATCATTTTTATGGCTAACAGAATAATTGGGTTTTAGCTGAAAGAAAGTACGTTACATTTCTCTCATTTCCCATGCAACATTTTGTCCCAAAAAATCTTGTTTTGACATCTAGTTGTTGTTGTTTGTGTCAGTATTACAAAAATATGAAAGTAGATCTAGAATGTAAATTAGAACTTGTGTTTCTTTTGAATGTTTTTGCAGCGTCCGGTTTGTTTTCAGGCGATAAAATTGCTGCAATTCAACGAAGGAATGAAGCAGCCTCATCTTCTCCCCTCTCTGTTTACTACACTTCCAAATTCCACGCGATACTTATCAACTGTGCAACCATTCTCATGTTTCATAAATCACTCAACTTTTTCATCGCTCACGTGACTCTTCAATCACTCCCAATCAGTAGGAGATAGCTTTCCCTTTCAACGGCTATTTTATAAATTGGTCCTGCCACCACCCAGCTGACTTGTTTTGACAACCTGAACTATTTGCACTGTGCAGTGAACTGTAATTTAATGAATTCCAGCTGCTGCTGCTGCTTGCTGAAGTCCAGTACTAATTTCTGAATATATCCTGCATTGAAATGCCCTGGCACATGTTTACTTTTACTTGTCATGTCAGGTGGTTGAACTTTTGTGTGAAAAGTCAACAGTTGATTGAACCTCCTCACCTTTCTATTATCCCATTAAGAAGTGGAGTAGAGAAGTTCAAAGTAAATAATTCGAAGACCAACCCCTGGACCCCTCCCTCACTGATTGGCCCTCCTGCAACACCAGCTTAGAAGAAAACAAATGCAGTCAAATTAAATAACAACAGCACAGCATACTATTTCTGAACTAGAGAGTGAAAGAGGGAACAAAAGTTGCTAAAGTGCTTTTTTACAAGTACAAGTGGAAAGTTTGATTAAAGCAGCTGAGGGAGTGGAAAACTTGGACGCATAGTAGTGCGACTACTACTACTGTCTTATACTCTACGTGAATGTATTTGTGTGAGCATACATGTACTTGTACAATACCATACATAATATCCTCCGAGAATTTCTCGGGAAACAATTTTCGGGACGGACGAAGTTGCTGGTGTGAAATGAAATGTACATTTTTTGGTTCGAGTTGGTAAAAAAAATTCCTTGGTCATTTTCTTGAGAATTGGCCTCGGAGGATCGAGTTACCCTGTAGTAAAAGTCCTCGTGTTTTTCAATTTCCACCACCTAACCTAGACGTCTATACACATATGAATGATATACATACATACATTCTTCTCTAATAAAAGCATTCTAACACGTAACTATGTATAAGTAATATAAGTAGGGGGGGTGCAGTGCAATGTGTGAACCGGGCAACAAAACATAAATGAAAGTGAAAGAATGTGAATCGCCGGAAAATGAAACATTCCAAGAGTGTAACTATTTGTGAATTTCTTAAACCTTTTCCCCTTCCCAATGCAATGCAATGCCCGAATACCTTTCTCCAAGCAGCCAGCCAGCCACTTTGCTCAGTTCTGCTTCTGAGGCATGGAAACGAAACGTGCACGTGCTGCACTTAAAGACGTGCAAGAACCTACCGTCTGGCTGGACTTCTGCTGAAAACTCGGACTAAAAAAAATTCACAAAAAATTCTTTATTCCCCAAATATATACATGTGTGTTACGTACTACTTATAGAATACATATATTACGCCCATATATCTCCTTATATGACAGCCATATAAGCTGCTACTATGTGCAGGTCTAATCTTAATCGAAATATCATGTTCTTATGTATTGTTATTATTGCTGTTGCAATACGTATGTTTATGTCTGAATGCTAAACTAGCTAAGCATCTTGATCTCGACAATATATGTATGTCTATTTTAGTTTGCGAAATTCTTTTAGTCAATGTTGAAAAAAGTAGGAGTAATGATGCAATTTTATGCGGCGTATCGAAAGTGAAAGTCTTTCAAGATGATCCCATTCGAAATTGTCTGGTTGGTTTATTTGCTCAAGAACTCATGGTGTGGTGTGGTCGGTGGACCTAGTGCCACTTGCACTTTTAGAAATGGCATCATACATAAGATAGGTTTGAGAAAACATTCTTTTGATGCTGTCAGCCAAAAGAGTTTGCTGCTGGCGGATGCTTTGTCAGGTTACGCAGAAAGACTTTCACTTTTCACTGTCACTTTCTTTCAAGTCGTCTTGTTGGACGTCAACTTCAAATTTATTAAGTTGAAGAAATTTTTGCTGTAATAAAATATTTTTTAGTTTTTAAAAGCTTTGGTACATATGTGTAAGAGTGCGGCGTGCGGGAGTGCGGCGGTGACTGCGACTGGTGAGGTGAATGTGAATTGTGAACTTTTTTTCTCGTATTTTTCAACTGTTCGCCTGAAGAAGAAAATTGAAGAAAAGGAAGGAAAAGTGATTTATTCCATATATTATGTTAAGGTACTGCTAGGCTATGCATGGCTATACATACATCCAAGCGAACCCGAAGCGGTTAGTTAATTAACTCAAGACTTAATCTAATCCAAACCATTCCGAATAAATTGATTTATTGTTCCTTTCTCTTATGAATACGAAGGAATCTACCTACTCTGCATTACATTTCCACCAAATTCATTATTCCATTCATCTACCCGAAAATGCAATGCACGTTTCCGTTTTCGTGGGACGACTGACTGTGACTGCATTGCAGAATTGTACATATGATAAATCAATATTTTGTACGTTTGTTGGATTATATCCCCGAAAATCTTGAATTCAGCATTCGGCATACATTTATTGTACAGACGGCGGGGTCCAACTCCGAGTACAGTTGGAGTAAAGGCGGGTATTTTTGGCTCCTGTTCCTGCCCTGCCTGCCTTCTTGCCCTGTTGTATGTACTGCAAGCAGCATAACACGCGCAAGGCGCTGTGGCAAAGGGCCTGAGCCTGACTCTCAAGTAGAAGAAAGTAAGTATTAATGTATTTTCTGAAAGAGTTATAGTCAGCCACTCTTTCCGCATTTAGTCCGCTTAATGAAGTTTATCAAGAGTGATTATGGGACTTGAGTTTTCTCACAAAATGTAATGGATGACTCACAAGAAGTTAAGTCGTAGAAATACTCTGGCATGAATTTTACTTTCATTTCTTCTCTCAGATTGGATACACTTTCTTGGAGTCTTTTCTTTACGCACCAGTCGAGTCACACTCAACGCACGGGCAAACAAGGAGAAATCCAAGCAGGCAATGAATGCTCT
>JAQGCM010000960.1:0-18728 GCA_034699705.1 Hymenaphorura dentifera
TGAAAGGTAAAAACTGAACAATTCTAGATGGCGTTTTTCAGAAACAGTTTGAAGGCGAAATTTGGAAATGTCGCTTTCCAGAATGATTTATATTATACGTTACATGACACGATAAGTGAAGATGAAGACTCTGGATCTGGAACTAGTTGCTTTTGCGTTGTTGGCTTAATTTTTTGGACTTTGCTAGGAGGATGTAAAGTATTTGTTGACGATGGAGGCCTTAGCACCGTTGATTTTAATGAATTCCGTGCACTGGACAATTTTCTCATTTCTCTTAGTTAAGTGTGCACTGAACAATTTTAAAATATAATTTTTAGAAAAAAAGATTGTAGTTTGTTAGGATCAAAACGATCAATAAATTCAGACTTGCTTGCACTTGAAGGCAGTACTCCCCACAGCTTTAAGCTACAAATAAACTTTGAAGCATGTGCTGGGCAGGCTGGGCTACTTTGTGGATTGTTCTAAGGTATGCACTTTGCATTGTTAAAGAAATCTTAGAAAGGGTTGCTACTTAGCACGCCCAGGAACAGCTCAAAACCGAGGCAGTTATTATTGGATTTCCTCGAATCGCTTTTTATAAATTAGGTTGGTTAACGTACATCCAACGATAGCCGAAAAATATTTGGGAAAAAATAATAGTTTGGAGGAAATCTTGAAAGCACTGAAGACACTTCGAGTACCATTACTGTCACTATTATGAACTCGTCCCACTTGACGTTAGAAGAAGTCGCTGCGGTGTCTGTCAGTGTCAAGATTCTAGGCTTGAATTGTGGCATATTCACTCAACGAAATAACATTAGATTTGTGAATTGAATTTCATATTGCAGTTTTGGAATATCAGCACTTGTATACCAATGTAGAATTTGATTTTCTACATTCATAAACTAAACTGCTAAGCTAAAACCCATATCAGGTAGAAATTCTAAAAACAGCAAACTCTCGCAAAACACAACGAACATTCAAATGGTCGTACAACAGCCGTAAGATTTAAAAAATCTACGGGAATTAACAAAATATTTTAATTCTGGCCTAATTTGCAGGTGCATATCAGCAAAGAAATTGAATCAATCTCTGCATTTTTCAGCCAAGGTTTGCTATGTAATTTTCATACATATTTACCTAACAAAACTTCTTCTTGAAAGCAAAGATGATTATGATGTGGGGAGGAGAGAGATCAATCAAAATATTTGATCGAAACCAGATGCAATAATAATTGAAAAATTCAACCTTCTTGGAAAGTGCTAAAAGACTAGCATTAAATTGGCAAAATCCGAGCTATATGTTTGCAAAGATGTGTCATCGGAAATCATTGCATTTTATTCGGATCAATTCAATTTCAATTGTACAATTTGCTTGCGCTAATCGCTAATGTAATTCGAGTTTTTGCTATTTCTTTAGCAATGAATCAATCACGTAACAAGAGTTACACGAGTTAGAACAGAACAAAAGGTGGCAAATTTTGTAGTCTCTCTACTAATTCAGTAACAAATTTTTATATATGTGTTTTTGTAACAAGTGAACTGGTGGTACAGTACAAGTCTTGATCCAGAACACTAATTTTTATACCTTAGTCACGTAGGGGCAGGGGTAGTTAATTTCCGAGAACTGTGTGCCAATTTCGCTAATCTCTAATAATTTGTGCTTTTGAAAAAATATCAAATTCAGACTTAAAACTAAATTATCTCTTAGAAAATATGGGCACTTTGGGCACTGACTCACTGACTGAGTTGGGTCAGCAGGTTGGTGTAAGCGTAAGCGTTTACGATTTAGAATTTGCGAATCTTGTGAAATCTGGTTTTATATAAACTACAACTTATAATGGGGATTAAAATAATATCTGCACGGTATCGGTTGCACTGTTTTAGTTTACAAAATAAATGTAATTGGCTCGAATTTATGCTTACAAAAAATACAAAGTCAATGTCAATTCGCCAAATTATACGAACATTCACATTGACAGCAACCGCAACCAATCACTGATATTGCAAATCGCTTCGCAAATGCAAAATCGCAGCAGCAACCACAGGGTAAAAATGCAGCAAACTAATCATTTTTTTCTTCCTCAGTGTTTTGATGAGCAGAGATTTTTTATCTCAACTCCATTTTTTTGATTGCACGCGTCACGGGCAAGGGTGTGCAGGGTGCACATTTTTCATGGGATTTATGCTTTTATCAATCAATCAATCAAAAATCAGGGAAGCAAACAAAATTGCAAATTATTACTGCGATTTTGCCATCTCATTTCGCCCTGTCTTGCCTGCCAATTTGGCAAATCTGCTCACGAATTCCTACACGAACGAATTTGGATAGGAAGGAAGTTCAATTTTATTTGGCTCAAGGTCTCTTCTCTCAGTAGCATTAGTCCCAATTTTTTAGCCAGCATTGCACTTGGCTGGCTGGCACTTGTGCTACTCCAAACTTCTGTCTGTTATTTTTTTACGAGACCTGCTGATTCCAAATTCTGACGTCGGAATCTGACTCTGCTGCATGCCACTTGCTGGCTGTGCTGTGAGATGACTTGTGAATTGTGATTCAGTTTTAGTTTTTTATTAGTTGAAATAATCTTCCAGCAGCACCCAAAAATAAAATTATCAATTGTCAAAGACATGAGTCACTCCGGTCAACAAACGGAAACGGAAGAGCAGCAGGGGTGGCACTATTCTTAGTCTGGCTCTGGCTGGATTTTACATCATTTGAAAGGTACGACGAAGTAAGTCAAGTAGGTAGTAGAAAACGAATTAAGAATTTATTCATGGTTTAGTATTTTTTTGTAAATTTTCAGTATAATTCATTTTTTGATTTTACTTGTATTGCAGGAGGTGGAACCTCTCTCCATTTTGACAATATCGCATTGACGATTCCTCCTGAACGCAGGCAGGACCCTTCCTTGACCTGACCTGTAAATTATAAATTGGTGCAAATTCTTCTAGTCAATTCCATTTGGTCAGGTCAGTACTTATAGTCAGTAATAACAATAATCCGAAGCTTACATTTTGAAACAAGTTCCAGTGAGATTGTACGCAACATTGTCAAATTGGTTTTGTTGCTGGTTCAAATAATGTGAGATTTTCAACTTGTAGGAGGATCAAAATCACAATCAAGGTTCAGTGAATTCCTCAACGGCAAAGTTTACAATCTATCTATTCGCAATTTTGCATCACCTGATCTCATCCGCATGCATCACTAAAAATTCCTAAGATTTATAATGTCTCGTCGGTGGAAAGTGAATATCCGGTTGTTACCGGTCAAGGCACATTACTTTTTCTACTGTGCAGGTGAGCAAACTATTGATATCAACCGAAATTTTAGTTTGAGTAAGATTTAGCGCACTGCTAAAGTGTTCATAATTCTTGAAATGTTTCTCCTTGTGCAGCTGCTGCGGCTTTAACACCGTTTCTACCCGTCATCGGTAAGTACACAAGCACAGCAGCAGTTATGTTTACGTTTATACCAGCTATCATAATTCAAATTGAGTTTAATACTAATTCTTTTATAATAATTCCAGGGAAACAAATGGGCATCTCAGAAATTGAAATCGGAATTGTAAGTTGGAACTGGAACTATTGTGGGTTGTGTTGGTTCCGTTCCAAAAGCTACGTTCTACTAATCCTTTTGATTTGTTTGTGTAGATATACGCGGTTGCTCCAATCCTATCAATAATCGCAAAACCAACTGTCGGAGTTCTCGCCGATCGGCTGAAAAAACGAAAAAACTTCTTTCTATTTTTTATTTTGTTGGCAATGATGTCATCGCTTTGCATATCTTTTCTCCCTCAAGTAAAACCAGTGCGCCCAGTCCTTTTCCAGTGTGGGCAAGGTTCAAACTATTTTCGTCAATGTGATTCGAACACTTTTTCATCAGAGTGTGTCGACAAGTTTGAGAAAATGCTTTGGAGAAAAGAAGGTCGACTTGAAAACATTGATGAGGCTCCGCGTACCAGTACCAGTACCAGTGCCAATGTGAGCTCGTCCCCCTCGTCGTTAGTCGAAGTCGCTACAGCATCCTCTATTTCACAAGACCCGGTGCTAGAATTGTGTCACGTACGCTGTGAAATTCATGGGTATATGGAAGGAGTACATTTTTGTGATAATTTGATCGTTGATCAACCACCGCCGATGTGTATAAGTAAGAAGACTACGGTGTCCAGCAAAGACAAGGACAATTACGAAGAAAATCGTAATACATCAGAATCAGATCCCGCAAATGAAACCTTAAATAGCCAAGTAACAACATTCGTATCACCAAAGTTGCTCAACATAATCCAAAATCGTACGTTAACAGCTTCACCGAAACGCCGTGGTTATCCTGCTTATTCAGCTCCTGATTTGAGCGCAGATGACGAACAAACTGATTCGTATCATGACCCGAAACCTTACGTTCTCGAGTTCGATGCCAACCTTAAGGTAAAATTTTCACCACGAAGAATTGTATCCGAAAGCACGAAATATGACTTTATTTTTCTTTGTACTGCACAGATCGCTCATGCGGATTTGCTTGAAGATGGCTGTCTCTACCTTCCTGTCGATACGATCGGATTTCTTAACGGACAAACAAGAGACGAATTTCAGAAGTTCGCTTGTTTACCTGTTGAAGTATTTCTACAAAAGTGTTATATCGATTGTCCAAAGAACCCAGATTTGAATTCTCATTTGGAACGAATCTTGGGCGAACCAGAGTCATTTCAGTCTTCTACATTTTGGTCGTTTGGATTACTGGTAGTCATTTCAGTGGTTGCACTCAGCATCGTATCCTCGCTGAGCGACGCTCTGTGCTTTCAGCTTTTAGGTAATAACTCCCACCTAATTCTTACGACAACTTAAATCAAAAATCTTAAAATTGATTTGTTTCTACAGAGGACAAACCCGAACTTTACGGACGGCAGCGACAACTGGCAGGTACACAGAGGATTACATAAGAAAACCGCATTGGACTTATAAAAGTTCAGCTTGAATATTTAGTGTTTCTAATTTGTAGCAATCGGTTGGGGAGCTTCAACGCTAATAACAGGGTACTTAATTGACAGTACAAGTCAAGGCAAGCTACTTAAGGACTACACACCATGCTATTACATTCTTGGCGGCTTATTCGTGTTGGACTTGATCATGTCGTACAAATGGGAGGTAAGATTGTTTTACATTCTTGGGTTTTCAGGAGTTCGTAATAGGAAGTTTCATATTCATATTTTTCTCACAAAAACATTCTCGTCAAGTGGGAGAGAGACGATTTTTTACCTGTAGACCAGGATGTAAGTTGCACTTACTCAATTCATTTGAGCCCTGCTTAGAATTACCGCCCTGAACCATAGGAGCTTCTTTTAAGTCTCAGTCATTTGGCAAAGAACATACAATTGATGGTTTTTAATATATTTCAGATAAAAGAAGTGGACAAACCTAAATCACAACTGAAAAACATTTGTCTGCTGGCAAATGATTTACGAATCATTGTATTTTTCTTCGTCTGCATTCTTATGGGAATGTGCACCGGTATTCACTGGAACTTTCTATTTTGGTGAGTTAATCAAAATCAAAGCATAGAATAATGTGAAATATTCTTGCCTTAAATTATGTTATCAAATTTTGTATTCGCAGGTATCTGGAGGATATAGCTACTGCAAGTTGTACCAAAGATTGGTTGAAACTTTTACAAGGACTAATGGTAGCTACCCAGTGCTTGGCTGAAATTCCATTTTTTTATTACGCAGGTAAGCCAACATTTTTGAGAAACCCAGAATGAAGAGAAGAATTTATCGGTTTCATATTCAATTAAAATATTTGAGAATATATTTGGTTTAAGATATTTGAGTATGTTTTTCCAGGCTGGTTTATCAAGAAATTGGGCCATGTTCATTGTTTGAGCCTTTCACTTCTTGCTTTTGGCCTGCGACTTTTAATATATTCCACGCTGACACACCCTTGGGCGTTTGTTCCTACGGAACTGTTCCAAGGAATCACGTTCGGGTTATTTTATTCTGTGATGGCAACGTACGCAAGTGAAATCAGTCCAAAAGGAAGTCATGCCACTGTGCAGGGCATTGTGGGAGCTGGTTTCGAAGGATTAGGTAATGAGTTAATTATTGTTTTTTCTACTCATAATTCCAAATGGAGATTGGAATCCGTGACGGAACCAGATTGGCGCTTTGGGACACTTTTTAACGTTTATGTTTTCTAGGCATTGCGTCCGGAAGTCTCGTTGCTGGAGTCCTTTTCAAAACTTGGGGAGGAAAGACGGCGTTCAGGCTGTTTGGGATTGGAGCAGTCATCTTTTGCATTTTACACGTAGTCATTATGCACGTCCTAGGAAAAAAACGGATCTACGGCATTCCAATTAGTAAGATTGGTCTATTATTTTACGAGCTAACTGTTTAATGTTGGATCAATAGCATACATATGTTAAGTTTGGCTTGAGCGTGTACTGAAGATAAGGAAGGCTTGGGCGCAGTAATTTTCTTCATTTCACTCTACAAAAATGTAGCTGATAGCGTATGCTGAGCTGATATAAACCCTCAAATAGCAGATGTTGATGTTTGGTTATGACCTTCTAATCGGTCAAAGGCAGATGTTTTAACTTGTATATCTTTATCCTGATTTGCAGGTGACACAGAAGTTGAGGGACAAGAAATGTACAAAGTCAATGGAGTCGGCCACGACGTGGAAATGGAAACAGAGAGCGAATGAACAATTGCAGCTGCATCCAAGCCAAACACATGAGTTTAGCCCTTTGACACGCGGCTTGATTGTTCTTTGACTATTCTTCTTGACGTAACAATTTACTTTACCATTTTTGTTGTAATTACGAACCCCTAAGTATTATGATGCCGCAGTGGTAGTCATTTGTTTGTAAAAAGACACAGAAAATACCTGCTTTAAAGCCTTTGCACGAGTGAATTGAAAAGTAGTGATATTATTAGATTGTTCAATTTCTCCTAAACCAAAGAGAAGGACCATCAATCCTCAAGCCCCGTTTAGCTTTGATCGTCCAAACTATTTTATAATATTATTATTTTAGACATAATATTTGTGATACATTTCTTAAATAGAATGTTTGATTTTAGTATTTTAGTTCTGCAAATTTAACCTTTGCCTTTTGGCAGATTTGTTCTAATTGAGACTGAATGGGGGTACGGTTGAATTTCGTTGTTGTCCCGCATTGCTGTGATTCAGAGATTCGATAGCTTTAATTGTTTTTATTGTAAGATTTGAGAGAGTTTTGAAAACTATAAAACATAAAAAATAAAATCTTCAAATTCGTTTAAAGCTATGAAGAACACTCGAAATAAAATAATTGCCAGTTGAAGTTGCACGAGAAGGAACGATTAAACACAACATTCGCTCGATGTATGATCTCATGGGAGAGTTTAGTCTATTGACACTCGCCAACTGGTCTGAACGGATTGTCCTGAGGTTTGCTATATCTCATAGATAATTGAAAGTTCAATAATTCTCTTTTGACGCCAAACAAAATTGCTGCGGGCTAGCCAAATCCATCTATCATTGTGTTTGCACGTAGTTTTCACCCACCCACTCAGTTCGAAATGGACAGAGTGAAAGTTCCTTCTTTTGCTTTATAAATCCATTTCTGCACACACAATTGAGCATTGTGCAAACTGAACTGCAGAAACTACAGTACAGATGCTCTTCGACATTTGCCCGGCTTTTGAGCTCTGATTCTGACGACTAGGGATTTTCTTCCTACTCATACTCATTCAATTCAAAAGACGAGAGAACTACGCTCCGCAGAGTTTTAGTTATTAGCAAATGTTCTTCTGGTAGGTATTTTGTTCGAGAAGACATGAGACGGGTATTTTCTTTATTGCTTTCTCGGATGGAACTCATGCGTGAATCGGGTAACGGGCGCTCGTCGAGAGACTCACTCTCAGAATCCACAGGCAATCGATCGACCCATGCGCCCAGTACAGGGTGTCAACCGAGAAAGAAAGCTCTCTCAGAACAGAAGCAATGAATGAGCAACATGAGTATAAGTCACCGTCTGCTTTCCTAAATTCGATACTCTACCGTCTGGTCACAATTTTCTGTTTCCTGTAGATTTTTTTTATTCTTGACAATTTCAGTTTTTGGAAGGCCCAGAACCCAAAATTATTAAAACATTTCGATTTCTTCCGTGGTTAATACATTTATAAGGCAAAATGTCGTCGGTGAAAGTGGCTGTTCGAGTGCGTCCGTTCAATAACCGGGAAATCACACATGATTGCACCTGCATTATAGAAATGGATGAAAATTCCACATGTAAGTACACACGAGAATTATCTCTTGAGATATTTTTGATTCACTAATTTTGTTTGGATTTTTCGAACAGATATAACGAATCCAAAGGGTCCGTCTGGTTCAAAAGAGTCTGTTAAGTCCTTCAATTTCGATTACTCGTACTGGTCTCACGATGTAAGCAACATTAATAGAATTAGTTAAATATAAATCTTTAAATAATTTCTCAAATTTTTTGTTTGTTTAGCCCAACACACCACATTTTGCTGACCAAACGCAGGTCTATAATGACATAGGGGAGGAAATGCTTAATCACGCCTTTGAAGGTTAGTCGGATTAAAATTTCTTAGTTGTGCAGAATATCGCTGTGTAAATATCAAATGATTTAACTTTCAATTTTTGCAGGGTACAATGTATGTATTTTCGCTTATGGCCAGACTGGTTCTGGTAAAAGCTACACAATGATGGGGAAAGCAGAAGAGGAAGGCATCATTCCACAAATCTGTCAAGATTTATTTAGACGGATTTATGATGATCAAGAGGGTGGTTTGAATTTCTCCGTTGAAGTAATTCCCACTTTCTTACAGCAAAGCGTCACTTTGCAATGATTTCTGAGCCGAATTTTAATGAGGTCGTATTATTCATGTCAGGTTTCTTATATGGAAATCTACTGTGAGAGAGTTCGTGATCTCCTGAATCCCCAGAACAAAAATTCTAATCTGAAAGTGAGAGAACATCCACTGCTAGGCCCTTACGTGGAAGACTTGTCAAAATTAGCGGTGACTTCTTATGAGGACATTCATGAACTCATGGAAGAAGGGAACAAAGCCCGGACTGTGGCCGCAACTAACATGAATGAAACGTCATCTCGCTCCCATGCAGTATTCACTATCATTTTCACTCAGCAAAGACATGACACTTTGACGAATTTGACTGCGGAAAAAGTCAGCAAAATTTCACTCGTTGATTTGGCTGGGAGTGAACGAGCGGACTCAACTGGTGCAAAAGGAATTCGACTCAAAGAAGGAGCAAACATCAATAAAAGTTTGACAACTTTGGGGAAAGTCATCAGCGCCTTGGCAGAAGCGGTACGCGTTTTATGACTAAAACTTTGCAACCATTTTTTGAAATTTCTGTTAACTTTTACAGTCCACAAGAAAGCGGAAAAAGGGTGACTTTGTCCCCTACAGGGATTCGGTTCTAACATGGCTCCTTAGGGAAAGCCTGGGAGGAAATTCAAAGACTGCTATGATCGCCGCCATATCTCCGGCCGACATTAATTATGAAGAAACGCTTTCAACTTTGCGGTAAACGCTCCCTAAAAACCCAACTTTGTAGCATTTCCCAGAACGATTTTCATATAATGTTATTCCTGCAGGTACGCTGATCGGGCCAAACAGATCGTTTGCAAGGCTGTCGTGAACGAAGATGCTAATGCAAAATTAATCAGAGAATTGAAAGATGAGATCCGTCGACTAAAAGAACTACTGAAACAGGAAGGGATCGATAATTTAGAAACATCAATTAGCACAGGAGGTGAACGGAGGTGCAATTCCACATCGAGTTTAGCCGAAGAAGCCGTGGATCAGCTTCAAGCGAATGAAAAACTTATTGCAGGTTAGCACATACTTGACACTAGATTGATGGCGACGGCCACCCAATACGATCTCTTTGCACGTTTTTATTGCAATATGTTCGTACGTGGTGGGAGCCTGAGACGTCGTTGCACAGTTACATGTGTTTAATTATTTATATGTTTTGGGGATTTATGTCTGGAACAGAATTGAACGAGACTTGGGAAGATAAGTTGAAACGAACAGAACAAATCAGACTTCAAAGAGAAGCAGTGTTTGCTGAGATGGGAGTTGCAGTCAAGGAAGACGGTGGAACCGTTGGTGTTTTTAGTCCGAAAAGAACACCACATTTGGTCAACTTGAATGAAGATCCACTCATGGCAGAATGTCTTCTTTACTACATAAAGGAGGGCATAACTCGAGTTGGAAATGGCGAAGGCGATGATTATACTCAGGTTTGGTCCATTTCCACTTTCCTTTTATAGGTTGAAATGTGAACGCGATGTAATTCAAGCAATTTATTTAACAACCAAATATAAAATCTCGAGAATCTCGAGAGCAATATTTGCAGTTGTAGTTGCTACAGAAAAGACTATTAAATCAGCTTCGCAAGTACTGGAGGCTTTTAGGCTTTCATCGGCAAGCGTGCCCGAGCTCTCCCTTGGGAGCCGATAAATTAGATTTGCCAATTCGCTGCCAAGAATGCATTTTGCTTAAAGAGGATGCCGAAGTCCAACGCGGAACGCGGTTGTCAAGTTGGCCTAATTAACAATTAAGGAGTCTTTTCTACAATTGCATTATTTTGTTGTCTTATATTGTGCATGTCTTGCACCTCTTTGCAGGACATCCAGCTCTACGGTTCATCAATTCTTCAATCTCACTGCGTCTTTGAGAATACAGATGGGATGGTCCGGATAATTCCCTGCAGTGACGAAGCAACTTGTTACGTGAACGGAAGACTGGTCAAAGACGCGACAGAATTGCACAGCGGGTCTCGAGTAATTCTTGCAAAATCCCACGTCTTCCGTTTCACTAACCCGAGTCAACCTCAGAGGAAGGTCACGGATGAGAATGAGGCAGTCGTCAACTCAGACTGGAACTTTGCTCAAATTGAACTTCTTGAGAAGCAGGGTTCGTAATTTGTAATCGCTCACAATTTCAATCCCGACAGGATATTGCAAATCAACTTTCTGACTGCAATTTGTTGCAATTTGAATGTTTAGGTGTTGATTTGAAGCAAGAAATGGAGAAACGCCTCTTTTTACTCGAGGAGCAATACAAAAAGGAGAAGCAAGAAGCTGATGTACTTTTCGAATTACAACGAAAGGTAAATGGACAAACGGAGCCTTAGAATTTCACAAGGCTTCACAGCTTATACTTTCTTTCTTTTTGCCAGAATTATGAAGCCAAAATTGACGCTTTGCAAAAGAAGGTGGATGAACAGTCCATGAATTTGTCCATGTATTCGTCCATGGCCAGCGAAGACTTTCTAGCAGTCGCGCAAGCGGCAATGTCCAGGTCAATGTGTGAAGATGACATTTTCGGCCAAGGTTATAGAGCTAGAAAATTAAATTTGTAAAAAAAAATGCTTCTCCTTACTCATACTTTTTAATTTGATGCAGAATCCATGACGGATATTGTTGAAAATTGGGGCGAAAGAGAATACGCCATAATTCTCAAAGCATTCAAAAAATGGCGTTCTCATCGTTTCACAAGTCTCCGGGATGACTTGTGGGGAAACGCAGTATTTCTCAAGGAAGCCAATGCAATCTCTGTCGAATTAAAAAAACGGGTAATAAGAACAACAGTGGACATTAAGCATGAGTACGACATGTAGCAACGCTAAACTTAACTAAATTTCATCAAACAGGTTCAATTCCAATTCACTCTCTTGAGTGATACATTATATTCTCCACTGTCCCAAGAATTCACGGCCATTATGATGGAGGATGAGGGTTGTAAAACGATTGTGGGGGTTGAAGTTCAAGACACCAAGAATGGGGCGACTCATTATTG
This sequence comes from Hymenaphorura dentifera, assembly GCA_034699705.1. Classification (NCBI taxonomy): domain Eukaryota; kingdom Metazoa; phylum Arthropoda; class Collembola; order Poduromorpha; family Onychiuridae; genus Hymenaphorura; species Hymenaphorura dentifera. The sequence continues at coordinate 11,810 of JAQGCM010000960.1, forward strand.
GACGTTGGAGAAATTACGGTAATTCCGCCGAATGTTGTTTCTTTTCTTCTTAGATATTGTAGTAAATGTACTTTTGGCTACCTATACGTTTCCCACTGCTCGCTCCGCTTACTCTTAACTAAAACTAACTCAAACTCTTAACTCACATTCGCTGTCGCTGCTATATGTGTAATCTATTTTGGCATTTTAGCAGCATTTGTCCGTGAATCAATTACATAATATGACATCAGATCTTAACAAACTAACACGTTAGACGCACTTTTGCTTCCTTTCATTTGCCATTCGTCATCATAATGAGAACGACGAAAAACTTCTCGGAATATGGAAGACTAGTTTGCCTTATTCCATGCTCATTTCTACTGGCAGGTTTTCTGATTCTGAATTTGTCGTTGCATGCTTTTGTAAATTTTTCTATCAAGCTTGTTCTAATCTAAGATTGACACATGTACATGTTTTCAATTTGTTCCGAAATGTCTAAAACTTACTAAAGTAATCTTGACATCTTATCGTGGAGAAAGCACTTTTCCAAATGACTGCAAAGTGCAAACCCAACCACAACCATCAGACTATATTTTTCATCGTTCTCAATTAATGACTCCCCGAATCGTCTGATTCCAATGCATTAATTATTACTGATAAAGGATTTGATTTGATTTACGTTTCCTGCATGCTAAAAGTAGTTATCACATATATTTTAGACACCGGGTGGAGTTAATGCGTGAGCGGATGAGCAGTGAGGAGTTCTGGGGAGCCTTTGACGGGGAAAACCATGAAATGGCTGATAGGTTTGTTGTAACCTTAGTTTGGCTTAGTTTGTAGCTAATTTTCTACGTACGTAACAACAATATCGAACGGTCGTTCCTTCTTTTCCCAAATTATGAGTACTCAATTGCAAGTTAAAATAATTGTGAGTAGACAATATCGTAATTGGCACATATTAAAAATTATTTCTCGTTCTGGCAGGCATCGCCTAGAGCAAATGCGGGAGCTTTACAGCAATGAGGATTCCCCGCCTTCCCCAGATACAACTTCACCGCCCGGTGACCCATTCTATGATCGATTCCCCTGGTTTCGTCTGATCGGTATGCAACTTGCGAATCAATTTGCCAGAACTCCAGAAGAGTCCCAACAAACGATCCCGCAAGCCGGATATGGGATATCTAATTCCAATTAATAAGATTGCTCTATTATTTCAGGACGGTCCTACGTTTACCTGAGCAATCTTTTCTACCCAGTTCCTTTGATGCATAAAGTGCCGATTGTCAACGAGAGAGGAGATGTCAAAGGTTATCTCCAAGTAGCCGTTCAAGCTTCAAACGGTGAAAGTGAAAATGGACAAGTCAAACAATCGGCTCGAATCAGTTTCGAGAGTGAAGGAGATGATTTTATCCCCGAAGGCATGGTCATTCCGCCACATTTACAAATTGGAAAAGATTTTACATTCAAAATTAGTGTGACGAGAGGGTTTGCAGTCGAGCCAGAATACTCAGATGTATTTTGTCAATTTCGGTATGAGACACACACATGTACAAATAGCATTTTTGCGATCTTTTCATTGACTATAATTTGGAAATAATTTCGATGGATAATCTTTGGCAGGTTTTTGCATCGAAGCGATGAAAGTTTTTCCACTGAACCAGTCAAGAATACAGTCGGAACTCCGCTTAATTTTTCCTACGCTCAAAATGTTAGTAGATATGTATTGCCTTTGAGTTGACTCACTTCAAACATTTTGCTGAATTCTAATCAAAGGTGCTAATTGAGTTGGATAATTCTAAATTTGTAGGTAGTAATAACAGTCAATGGGCACTTCATAGAATATATCAAATCCCAACCAGTGCTTTTTGAAGTTTTCGGGCATTACCAGCAGCATCCACTGCATAAGGTATGATTATTAGCTTCTGGTAGTTACTTATGTCGGTTCTAATATTCTAAATACAAACTTTGAGTATTGTTTTTGTTTTGTTTTTTAACATCCACCAGGATGCCAAACAGGAAGCCAGGTTAGAAATCAATTCCGTATTTCTTTCTAGCATTTCTATCATTAAACAAATATATTCACTAATCAAATGCCCCTATCTAAATCTTAGTAATAATCCGGGAACACCGCGCCATGCTCCTCCGCGTCGTCTCCAACTTCCTCCTGGAATTCCTATTTCGGCTCCAGTGCGATCCTCCCGTTTCAACATTCTCCCGCAATTGATGTCTCCATCCACTTCCCATGTGGCCAAGAAAATTGAACTCCTAGTCTGGTTTGAGATTTGCGAGCTGGCTCCAAGTGGAGAATATGTCCCTTGCAGTGTCACTCACGGCGACAATCTTCCATGCAGAGGAGTATTTATTCTGCACCAAGGGCTCCAGCGAAGGATTAGAGTCACAATTGTCCACGAATCTGATGAAGATGTGAAGTGGCGAGATGTCCGAGAAGTCCTTGTCGGTCAGTCTGAAACTCTTTCGAACTCATTTTAGAATCGATTCAAGTTCTTCCACTTTAGCTTCCTCTGTTTGTTTTTGTTTAGGTCGAATAAGGACAATTCCTGAATCGGATGACGAAGACGAGAATGTTTTGTCGCTTGGCTTATTCCCTGGGGAATACTTGGAATGCCTTGGCGAAGACCGGAGTTTGTTTCGATTTGAGGCTGCATGGGATAGTAGTTTGCATAATTCACCTCTATTAAATCGAACCACACCGTCAAGCGAGCATGTTTACCTCACCGTGTCATCCTATGTCGATGTGAGTTTTGACTCCATTCTAATTTTACTTGATTGCTGAATTTTCGATCACGACTTGCATTTCTCGAACCATTTAGTTGGAAAACTGTGGAATGCCGGCAATTGTCACAAAGGACCTGTGCATTGTTATCTACGGGAGATCTGGACCGAGAAGTCTGAAACAACTGTTCACCTCGCAATATTATAAAAATCCGGACACCAACCGGTTAACTGGGCTGTACGAGTTTGTTCTGAAGCGGGCGTCCGACATGGGTAAATACTTGTACAAGAGTACTAACAATTCCAATTCCAATTCCTAGTTATAAAAAAATCCTAATTTCCAGGAATGCAACGCCGAATCCGTCGAGTCCTGGACACTTCAACTGCTTATGTTCGTGGCGAAGAGAATTTATCAGGATGGCGACCCCTGGGCGATTCCCTACTTTTCGATCACCAATGGGAACTGGAGAAAATCGGAAGACTCGAACAAGTCGAGAAAGTACGTCACGCCTTACTATTGCGAGAGGCTTTGACAGGACTGCCTTGCAATCTTAAAACTAGTGGATGGAGCAGTAAAGAAGAAAAGGTAGAATATTTGAATTTGAAAAATTTTGAACTCTGGCTAAGGCATATGCTTCAACATAAGCGATAATCAACGCAATTTTTTCTTAGGAGTTTGTCAATCTTGCGGCCAGAGAAGGCCGTCCACTCGTTCGAAGCAACACAAATAGTGTTGGGAGCAGTGGAAGCACTAGCGAAGAATATACTCAGCGAGAACGAGATCTTCTCATGAAATTCGTTCGGTTAATGCAAGGAAGATCTGGACTTCAACACCAATCAGCAGCGGTAATATTTTTTTACGACTGAGAATATTTATATCAAATTTCTAATTGTGCTAACTGTGCAAATTTCTCTCATTTTACAGGAACCAGACCTACTCCAAAATTTGACTCCCTCTGACGATGGAGTCCCGAGATCAATGACTCCATCTCCAAGCCAAGAGTAAATATAATTCAAATTTTGAAATTTGACAAAATCAAATATCTATAGATCTAACATATTCTTTCTCGACTTTCTCCTCCATTTCCAGCTTCAATCACACCATTGAAAGACCTCGGAGCTTACTTCTGAGTAATAATTTGCTACCTACCATGCCGTCGCCGTCCGGAGGAGGAAATAAGACGCCTTCCCCATCCAAGGAATATTTTCTATTTGTTCCAGAAATTGAGGAAATTAGAATTTCACCGATCATTAGCCGGAGGGGATACCTGCATCTGTCGGATGATCGGCGGGGCATTTGGCGAAAGCGTTGGATTGTAAGCATAATTCCATATTGCAAGAAAATTTTAGAATTCAATCGAACATTTCAATATTCAAATTTTCAACTATTTTTGCAACAGGTGGTTCGACGCCCTTACGTCTTTCTCTTCCGAGATGAAAAGGACCCCGTTGAAAGGAACGTCATTAACTTGGCAAATTCTCAAGTGATTTATGACCCTGAGGCTGAAGGCCCTTTGGCTCACTCATTTACGTGAGTTCCAATTTCAAATTTTGCAAAAATTAGTAAATTAGAACATGCAAATTCTAAAACTTGCATTGCTCGTGAATCCTAGGGTTGTGACTAGGGAGCGGCGCTATACACTCCAACCACCTTTAGATAAGGATGCACAAGACTGGTTGTATGCCATCAATCCATTGTTGGCAGGTCAAATTAGGTAAGGCAAACGCCAACAATAAATTTGAAAGTTTCGAATTAAACTGAATACATTTTAAATAGTTGGCAATTGAAGAATTTCAGGGCCAATTCTAACTCGTTGCTTTCAATCTTTCTTCTTTTTTTTTTTACAGATCTCGAATGGCCCTGGAGCAAAAATCAAACATTGCAATTCCACCAGAAAATGGTCAAATGCAAGAGTGAACTATGAACACTCCTTGTTCAAAATAATATATTCAAAATAAGGCTTTCATACAATGTGTATATTATTTTCGCCTTGTACCTTTGACATCATATCAGTGATTGATTTAATTGCGATATATAAAAGCGCTTAGTTTTGACTTGTCAAACCTCATTTTTGAAATATTCATTGATCTGCTTGCATAATGCATACGTATGCCCAGCCCTGCCGATTCAGATCCTCAGATTTTTCTTAATATTTTCAATATGAAAACTACACTGCAAACTGCAATAATTTGAAAATTCTGACAATTGGCGATTTAAAATTTAAACATGCAAGACTTCGAGTTTATTACGTTTGTGTTTGGAACGATGAGTAGTTTACAAAAGATATTTTGTGCGTGCTGTACATATGCATTTGTGGTACAGCAATTCATACCTAGCCAAAATATTGGTCACAATTTTACGACACAGAGCTTAGAATTCTATTATACATTGTAACAGCAGGTAAAGGTTCGGTTGTCATTCAATTTTTATAGATAAAGTAAACGGTTGGTACTTATCTTGTTACAATTTGAAAGTAGATGTAGATTAGTTAGTAGTAGTAGTATGTAGAAATGTTCATCAAGCCTTCATTCAATCACTTGGCATCCTTGACTCCAAGATTTTTCAGTTCTTCCGAATTTTGTTCCGATCATTAATGGTTGTACTGCTGATTTGGATTACCGTGATAGAATTTAGGGGCCGAAGACCAACTTGGATTTTCTTCTCCAGCCTCTTCATCAGAGTCATCATCAAAACTTGAATCACCTCCTTGCGGTTGCAACGGAGCTTGAGCCCTCAACTTATCACCCTTCGCACCTTCTGAAGAAAGAATTTTGTTGCATGGATTACAAACTCTCACTGGTTTCTTGGACACGGGCAGAAGGAATTTCCCCTTGGAACAAGAGCCACAGACCACAGATCCACATTTGCGACAATGATGCTAGAATCAAAAAAAGAGGATCAAAAACTTTGGACATCAAATTTCAAACAAGAGAGCTTGGAGAAATCTTTGTTTTTCTTCAGCATACCCTCCGATTGACGAAAGTAAAGTTGGTCTGACAACTTTGACAGTTGTTAGCCTCTGCATCAGGGACCCAAAGGGCAGCATGCGTTTCGACTGCTTTCTTTCCACTTTTCTTGAGAAGGTCTGTGACACAGCGCTGAATGTGGGCCATCCATTCAGCTTTCTCGGTCGGAGTGGCTGCGTAAACTGCAAAACTTTTGGTCGCCGTCCTTACAACCCAACCATTCCTCAAAACTAAAATTTACAAATACGCCAATAACGGCAATAACATAAGTGAGGAACATTTACAGTCATAAATCCTCCAAAAATGTTGCTAATTAATAGTAAACTTACGTCCTTCGTCGTCCAACGATTCTAATTTGACTTCTTCCAAAGGAATAACATGCTGCTTGTTGTACTGTTCAAAAAGATAAACGTTCAAATTATGTCCTAAATACAATGAAATTTGACGAATTCACACTAACATAAAATGCGTAACTGTGATATTTACCTTCTTTTTATTGATCACGATATTTCCATAAACGAGTGTGTCGTTGAAAAGAAAAAACTGCCTTGGTTTTGGTTTCTTTCGACACATTTTGGTGAGGATTCCTTCGCCCACTAAGACACGACCTGGCACGGACAATGCCTACGTACAAATACAACATTTGATTCTTCTGTAGTAACGTTTGTTGAGATCGTAGAATTTCATTTGGTATTTGATGTGAATGACTTACGGCACCAGAACTCCCAAAGCAACCCTCCACACTGGCAATTCTTCTCGCATTTGCTTCACTATTCACTGAAAATCATCAAATTTAATTTTTTTTAAAAAAATGAGATTAATCCTTCCTAATCCTGTACTCTGGCGTCGCTATTATTTTCAGCAAGTTCAGAAAACAGAACAGCCCAACAATAGTTTGGGTTTATGTTTACCATTTTAATTTATCGAATTATATTAATAAATCTAAAATTAAACACAACATTACTCACCTAGTCTATCGACCATCTTTAACTCTGAGCAATCGACTCGGCTAAGTGAAGACTAAGATGACACTAATGACTGATCACTACTGATGATGAATGATGAGTCACGCTGTCGTGATTGTAATTTGCCGTTGTTTTGTCTCCAACTCAGTCGCCTTGCTCGACAAATAAACGCAGCTTCTTCAACCTAATAAAATTACAATGAAATACTGTATGAATCAACGACAACAATATTTACAAAATTGTATAAATATAGTAGTAATATTGAAGCTATAGCT